>APFE030300832.1:132396-165120 GCA_000404065.3 Pinus taeda | reverse complement strand
GAATGGGCTTTGAGTAGTCTGGAATATGAAAGGACAAGGCCTTGTCATATCCAAGACCAGTTCTGTACTTGTTGTGGACAAGTTGTTCCCAAGGTCTGATGATGGGCTTGGGAAGTGTAGACTGATTTTCTGCATCTGCATGTACAACTGTTGCTTTTTGGGGTACTAAATCTGAATGAACTGTAACATTATTGACTTGCTACTTATGGGTGGTTGTCTCAATGTTCTAAACGAAAATAGGTTCAGAATGATGTCTATTTTGATGTAGCTCTTCTTACTGTAGCTGTGAATCAAGCTGCAAAAAATCAATCTTTTCCTGTGCATTTTGTAGACATGTCTGAATTTCTGAGAGAAAATCCTTGTTGATTTTGACTGTGTTATCCATAGTAGAGAGTATTAGATTGTCCACTAACTCTAATATTGCACCAATTGGAGCCATTTTTAACCTCAAAAAATAGTAAAACAATGAAGAAAAGATGGTCACCAATTTCTATTTTATATAAACTTATGGCAACAACTTCAAATCAATCAGCTTGCAATAGATTCAACACACAAAGAATGGTGATATCAGGAAAACAGACTCCTCATTCAAAAATGAATTTTCTTCAATTCACCTGAGAATTTAACTTCCAACAAAGCTACAAGCAATTTAGGCCTCAAAAAGATATTTTACTGTACCAGCCTTGAATCCAAGGGAACTTGTCCTGGCAACAACTTCAATCTAGTTCAATAACAATCTCTGATATGAACAACCTTTAAGAAAAAACACCAATTCGATCTACAAAGGATAGTCTTGGCTTGAAACAATTTTCACTAAACTCCTAAATAATGCCAAATTGCTACAACTTTAAAGAATATAAATAGTCCCCAATTCTTATGAACATTGAACTCTGTCATTCCCAAAAAATCCCCCAGCATAATCACTTTCAAAGCAGAAATGATGGCTATCAAAAGGCAATACCCTTGTGGATTATCTTCCTCATTAGAAACAAGGATGGTTCTATAGGTCACAAGGTGTTCAGGAAAAAGGCGCATACTGATAACTATCTCCACACAGATTCCCACCACCACCCAGCCCAAAAAATGGGGGTTCTTCAAACCCTCTTCACTAGAGCTTGTAGAATTTCTGATGAAAGTCACACCGATGAAGAAATCACCTACTTAAAAAGAGCTTTTTCCAATCTAAGATACAATAATAAGGATATCTCCAAAGCCATTAAAAAGGCCAAACTGGGAAACAATAAAAACAAAACTAACAATTACCCAATTACTAGTGCCTACCTTCCATATATACATGGTGTAACTGACAAACTAGCCAAAATTCTATTAAAAAAAAATATCAAAACCTCTTTCAAACCCTTATTAGACAAAGAATGAAATCAGTCAAAGACAACCCAGAACATCTCCAGCAAAAAGGTGTTTATATTATCAACTGCTCCTGTGGGGATCAATATATCGGGGAGACAGGTAGATCAGTCAGTATTAGGCTAAAAGAGCATAGTGCAGATATCCGTAGGGAAAGAACTCGTTCCTCAGCCCTGGCGGAGCATGCTAGTAAGAAAAACCATCATATATGCCTCAAAAACACAAAAGTCATTCCAAATGAAAAACACTATTTCAAGAGAAAAGTCCGGGAAGCTCTTGAAATCATAAAACACCCGCACAACCTCAACAGAGATGGAGGCTTGGAAATTAGTAGGAATTGGACCTCTCTCCTCACCCCCGTAGAGTAAATTGACCCTCCTTTTCTTCTTCTTTTTTGACAAATTTGGTTGCTATATTAAGGGCTGAAAAAAGAGGAGTCAGTTCTCCTAGAGTACAATAATTTCTTGATGATTTGGATCAAAGGAATTACAAAATGGGATCTTTCCTTGACCCTTGTTCCGCTGGTTTTACCTCTAAAGCTTCCTGAGCTGCTATAGATTCGTACATACTGAAAGGACCAAAATTTACATTTGCATAACATCTTTAATCTATTTCTATGTGGCTTATCTGCCTTGTCGTGGACTCTTCCGGATTTCAGTCCGGCTCTACCTGCTTAGCATTGGAAGAACTAGTTGCTGCCTTGTTCTTTTTGTCCATCATATACTGCAGTATTGTTGTGGATTCCTCAGCATGGCTACAGCAGTTCGACAGATTTCTAAATTGCTCGTGGAGGGAGGCTACCCTATGCAGACAGAGATTTATCTCTGCTCTGTATTTATCATTGATGGTGCAATATTGATCCTCCATTCTGGTCTCCAGGTTTTTGACCTAATTCTCCAAGGTGCGTTGTTGCGCCCTTACTTCCTCCAGTTCCACTTGCAGGTCCGCACAATAGAAGCAATCCTCGAAGCGAGCCATTGCTTCAGGGTTATTGCTATCCAAAATCCCTGCAAAAATAAAAGAAACAAAAAACAGGGGAGCATGAGCTTGCTTGAAGGCGTTGGTGGTCAAACAGGAGCAGGGAGGGGTTGTCCAAAGGTTCTGATAGGCGCAGAGGTAGTAGGGATAGCTTCTGAGGGAAAAGCAACAAATCGTTGAAGAAGACGAGACAGAGGGGACTTTAAAGAACTGTTGCTCGTAGAGGTAACAAAGCACAGAGTAATGAAAATAGCGATATGAGGAATGATTAATAGGAGGAGAGTGCGTATATCGGAGGCGAGAAGGGATCCTACTTAGCACGTTGGACATATGGTGAATCTGCAGTGAGGACTGGAGCATATCCTGCAAGGCTCGAGGATCGGGTCCGAGAAGACGTTTACCGATTGGGATATTGAGACTTTCAATGCCTTTGAGAGCTTCACGATTTTCATATCTATTCAAAATCTTTATACCATAAGTTGTTCTACTGTCGGCCCAGATCGCATGATTCATCTTAGTGATTTTGTTAGTGATGCAATGCTTGCTGCTGAGGAGATGTGACTGAGTCATGGCAAAGGTTGGAAGGACTTGCTGGAGTTACAACTCAGAATGCCAATGGGTCTTTCACATGCTTTGTTGGCACACTCATCCACTTTTTTATTCAATTTATGGAGAATATGGTAGTATTTGATATCTTCCATTGCCTGATGAAGTATCTGGTTGCGTCTGTTGATTTGCTGAAGGAGAGTATTTGGTGTATTTTGTTGATGCACCATGAGGCGAATAACGGCTGAGGAGTCCCCAAAAACCTTCGCCTTTTTTATTCCAAGCTTACTTAACTGGGTGAGGCCTTGGAACAGACCTAATGCTTCAGCTCTGTTGTTAGAGTTCTTCCCGAGGCCCCATTCATAATGGATAATACATTCTCCATTGGCATTACAAATCAGCCCTCCTGCTCCGGCAAGCCCCGGATTTGACTTGGATGCCAAGTCGAAAAATAAGTGGAAGGTGTTACAGTTGCATATCCAGTTAGCAAATTCTTCTTCTTTTAGTCTCAGTTTCCATGTATAGACTTCTCCTTTTGTCTGAGTCTCCCTCCTGCAGGCTTCCTGAGCATTGGGATTATTTTCCAGGATGTAACTGATTAAGTTTCGTTGCTCTATGATGTAGTTTGTTGCATCAATCTTGCCAGTGGTGTTACTTGAGATTGTTTCCAGAGCAAGTGTTTTAGCTTTGTGGAAAATTTTACGTATGCTTGAGCCTTTATCCTGGAAGACTTTATGATTTCGAGCTAGCCAGATGCGCCAGAGTAGAGTGAATGGGAGGGTGTTCCATACTCTCTTCACCAAACTACTTCTTTTTTCTTTCTAGGGGCAATCTTTCCTCCATTTATATATTGTCTCTGCTATAGTAGGTTGGGGTTCCCAATTTATGTTTCCTATTAAGGCCATTTTCCCCCAGCAACCAACAACAACTGGACACTCTATGAATAAGTGGTGCATCTTCTCCTCTAATTTGCAACAGTTCGGACATCTGGATGGACCAATAATGCCTCTTCTTCTTAGATTTTCAGTTGTTAGAATTTTACCTTTCAGTAAGAGCCAGATGAAGAATTTTATTTTTGGAGGAGCCTCTGCTCACCATACTATTTTCCAATGATTCCAAAGGCTTATTTGATAGATGTTATTATAGAGGTATTGATGACCTGCTTTAACTGTATAATTTATTCCAGATGCATCCCATCAAAACCCATCCATTTCACCTTCTTGAATGGGAGCCTTGCTGTGAAGGAGCATCTTCAGAGAGTTGAAGCTAGATTCTAATGCATTGGGAAGCTCAGGAAAATTCCATCCAATCCAGGCATGGGAGAGGGAGTCCCAACTTGAGATTTGGGACAAATGGTATAAGCCTTTATTGTTTAGCCAGTTTATAATAGGAGTTGCCTCTGCGTTCATGCCCAGAGGTTGTTGCCCCAGAATTTTGTCTGTTCCAAACTTAATGCTGGTTCCTCCACCAGGGACTTTCGAGATATTTTGATGCATAAATGGAAGAGCCTTCTTGCAAATTTTCCAGATTTTTGTGGATTCTCTGTTAGGAATGTTGGTGTCTAAAAGTTGTTGTCTTGGACAACTCAAGTATTTTACCTCCAGTACCTTTTTCCACCACATTGTAGGTCTTGTGATCAGTCTCCATATAATTTTTGCGCCGAAGGCCAGATTCAGGAGCTTTGGTGATCTGATACCAAGCCCGCATCTGTCTTGGGTTTGGATTACATTTTTCCAGCTAACTAAGTTGAACTTATTCTTATCAGTTTCCCCCCTTGCCAGAGGAAATGTCTAAGAGCAACTTCCATTTTATTATGAAAAATAGTTGGAGCTTGATATAAAGAAAAGCGATAGATAGGAAGTGAATCTATACCTGATTTAAGGAGAATAAGCCTGCCTGCTGGATTAAGCAACATCGTACCCCATTGCTGCACTTTCCTCTTAATCTTGTCAAGAATTCCATTCCAGGTTTCGGCCTTCAAGGGCCCCATGCTTACAGGCATACCTAAATAGGAAAAGTGGGTCCATTCCAGGTTGCATGTGACTCCAAATATACTTGCAATGTTGTGAATAACATGATTTGCAGTGTTCCATCCATAGATGCAGCTTTTGAGCTGATTGACTTTGCCTCCGGAATACTCCATGAATTGGTCCAAGAGTTTCTTGAATCGCTTTGCTATTGTGGTAGATGCTCCCCCTATTAGCAAGGTGTCATCAGCAAACTGAGAGTGGTTAATGTTCTTTGCTCCATTCCCAAATTTGACACCAGTAATGAGCCCTACTCTGCAATTGTAATCTAAGGCTTGGCTGAAGGATTCAGCCATGAGGATGAACAGGTAAGGAGATAGGGGGAAGCCTTGTCTTAGCCCCCGAAAGGATTGGAAAGCTTCACAGGGCCTCTAGTTGATCAGGGGGGACATCCAGGGCCCAGAAATGCAGGCTGCAATCATGGTGATGAAGGATGGCTCGAATCCCATTTTGTGTAAGACAGCAAAAAGGAAGGGATGTCTTACTCTATCGAAGGCATTTGCAAGATTCAGTTTTAAGACAAACCCTTTTTCTCTCCTAGTTAAGCTTGAGTGGATGGCTTCCTGGACAAGAAGAATGGAGTCGGTGATATGCCTGTTGGGGAGGAAGCCTCCTTGATTTTCAGAAATCAAGGAGGGAAGAAGAGGTTTGAGCTTGGTTGCTAAGATTTTGGATATAATTTTATAGGACGAGTTACATAAAGAAATGAGTCAGAATCTAGAAAAGGAGGAGGGGCGGTTTTCTTTAGGTATGAGAGCAAGATAAGTGGAGTTAGTGAATCTACCTATCTTCCCTTTTTTCATCACCCAACGGATCATCTTTAATAGGTCTTTTTTAATCATTGTCCAATACTCCCTGAAGAAGCAGATGGGGAATCCATCCGGACCTGGGGCCTTGTCAGGATGCAAGCTCCAAATAGCTGCCTTGACCTCCTCTTCCTCTATATCTTTGCTGAGCTTGTTGTTCATTTCTTGAGTAACCCCTTTGGGCAGATGCTGGAGCAAATCTGAATAGTCTTCCTCCTCTTTACTTTTAGTTAGTAAATCCCTGTAATGCTTGGTGGCAGCTTTCTTTATAGTTTCTTGAGTGTTGTATCGATTTCCTTCATTATCTGTGATTATGCTTACTGTATTCCTGAGATTTCTAACAGTAGCTTGTTTGTGGAAGTATGTTGTATTTTTATCTCCTGCTTGAAGCCAAAGTTGCCTAGATTTTATGCGCCATTTTATCTCTTCCTCCCTGTTAATTTGGCTTAGTTGTGCATATAAGTTGCCTTCGTGATCTTTGTTTTGCTGAGATAGCCCTTGTGCTTCTATTTTTTGTTGAACATCTTCTAGCTCTCTTTTGACTTTCTTTTTGTTCTCTTATGGTTCCTGATAGTTGTCCCTAGCCTAATCTTTTAGTGCCTGCTTGACTCTTTTTAGCTTTGATTCCCAAATAAAGCTTGGTGAGCCTTCGACATGTCGGATCCATGTCATTTGGACCACTTCTCTAGTTGTTGGCATTCGGTTCCAAAGAGGGTTGTATCTAAAGGGGATGGGACCAAGAGGGCAGTGATTTTGCAGAGTCAACGTAATAGGGTAATGATCAGAGGCTGATGAGTTGAGAATATTAGCGTATCCCGCTGAGAAAGAGGAGAGGAAAGCTATGTTGATAAGAAATATGTCTAATCGTTCCATTATGTTACCAACACCGATCCTTCAATTTCTCTAGGTGTATCTGCGATTTTTGGGGATAACATCAACTAAATCGTGCTCCTGGATGATGGTTTCTAGCCGGCCTCTAGAAGGATCTGGAGTGAAAGTTCCTCCTCTTTTTTTGTTGGCATGAAGGATCAGATTGAAATCTCCTGCAACTATGAGATTTTTGTTTTGTTCCCCTTCTATGCTTGCCGTCAGATTGTCCCAACAGATTTCTTTTTCTCTGTAATGGTTGGGAGCATAAACGTTGTAAATGGTTATTGTTTGACTGCATGTTCTGCTATTGAGGGTGGTTTTGATCCAGTTCTGATGAATTCTTGTAGAACTGCAAACCCATTTGTTATTGTCGCATATGGTTACAATGCCTCCGGAAGCTCCTTTGGCTTCACTGATGCTTCCAAAAAACTGTCTCTGCTGGCTTATTATTTTTTTTATCTCGTGCTGATCTTGTTTTGTTTCCTGTATTAGCATGATTTTTTGTTTTTCATTGTGGATTAGTTCTCTGAGGGCAGCTAGCTTGGAGGGGTGCCCTAAACCCCTGCTATTCCAAGAAAGAATTTTCATCATGAGAAATTGGGCGTGTGGAGAGGTGCTCGCCTCTCTTGGCCTTTACTGCTTGTTTGTTTTTCCCGATGCCCAAGGATGAAGGATCCTATTGGGGTTTGCGTTCCCGTAGCTATATCTTTTTGGGCACTCTCATCCCTCTGTTTCCTGGTTGATTTTCTGCCTGGTCCCTGTTTTTTCAAAACATCACTAGCTGCTCCATGTTCCTTGGAAGAACTTCTGGTGATTCTGGAATGAAAGGGGATCAGGAGGGGGCTGAGAGGAGAAGGAAGGAGGATGTTGAGAGATTGGGGGTTCAGAGGAGGGATTTTCTAGGGCCAATTCTACCTCAGAGAGGATAGCGAAGGGATTGGTAGAGGGAGGAAGGGGCGGTTCAGGGGGTTGAAGATCTGAGGGTAAAGGGGAAGAGGAGGAAGGGCACGGATTGGATGGTCCAGGGATTTCAGGATCCAAAGAAGGCTTGGAGGGGGGGGATGGTTTCTTCTTTTTGACAGTCTCCTAGTGGCCATCCTACTCTTCATTGTCTAAATTAACAACTTGTGTGCATCTATTAGCGAAAAGTTCATATTCGTGACATACCTTGCATTTAAAAGGAATCTATTCGTAGTCCAGCTGCTAGATATGGCTCCAATCATCCACTTTCAGCTTTATTGCTTTCGGCAATCCTCGACCTAGATCCACTTCAACACAGATCCTTGTGCATGCTTGCATGTTTTCCTTGGGCTCACTGTGATCGATGTACTTCCCAACAGCATTCCCTATTGCCTTGACCGAATCATCCCCCCAGCAGTGTAGAGGAAGGTGAGGTAGGCGAACCCAGACTAGAACAGCACTTGGGATGTCCAGTTCCGGGTCGAAATCTGGGGTCCATTTGTTGAGATAGAGTCCCCTTGAGTCCATGAAGTATGGCCCGTTCCTGAATATCAAATCTTTGTCCTCCTTTGATTCAAAATGAAATGTGTAATACCCTTTGCCACAAAATCTGACGGATATTTTCCCTTGGATCTTGTCTGACCAATTTCGCTCGACCCATCTTTGAACTGTTCTGGGCGATGGCCAAAGCCCTGTGAACTGCCCGATTAATCCTTTCTCGGCAAGGGAAAGTGTTGCCATACTGGGAATGGTTGGCAGCAGTTGAACTTCCTGCAGCACATCGAGTTTCTTTACAAATTTCGTGGTAACAGGTCTAGGTCGTTGTGGGGGGAGGGACTTCACCATATCTGAGAACGCTCTTTGCAGATCAGGGTCCTCGTGGGACGGATCCAAAGGGCCCATGGTTGGGCCAAGGCCCAAGCCGAAGTTGATCAGGGTTCAGAGGCACGCGGTTCAGGCAAACGCGCGCAGCGCAGCAATTTAGTAAATATTACCCTCCTTTTCTTCTTATCCTCCCTTCTCTAGATCGAATCTCCTAAAATAAATAAACAAATAAATAAATAATAAATTAATAAATATTTATAACCCAAAAATCTTGCATATAATAATAAATGATCAAATTATTATATAAGAAATAATAATATAAATAAAATAAATTATTTATTATATATAAAAACCTCAATTGGTAAAAAAACATTATAAAAATACAAATAGTAAAACAATCATTATAATAATTAATTAATAATAAGAATTTAATAAAAAAAAAACCAAACATTAATAAACAACTATAATAAGTATATCACATATAATAAATAAAAAGTAAAAAGAACTTTAATATATTAGAAGAATTATAAGTAAATTAAAACATTAAAAATCATCCTAAACACATATATATAATTTATAAATACATTAAACGACATTTGTAAAAATTAAACAAATGTAAGCAAAACTACTATATAAGTCACAATTTAATTAAAACAAATGTAAACATATATATAACTTTTATAATACATTAACGACATTTGTAAAAATTAAACAAATGTAAACAAAATTACTATATAAGTCACAACTTAATTAAAACATAATCATCATTTATTAATAAAACAAAATAAGAAACTTATTAAATCAACAATTCACTTAAAAGCAATTAATATAAAACTATAATAGTTATCCATGAATATTAAATAAAATTAAATAGAGCCTTAAAAAAGTATATATAAAATATTAAAAATCTGTTTATTCAAATCATTAGACTGGTCGGCTCATTCATGACATCTCAACCATAACTTTATTTATCATACTGTTCTCTCTCTTTTGTAAATCAAGTCTTGATGATGAGTCTTGGTCTAGACTCGAAACATCGACAAGCAAAAATGAAAACTGTGGATTATCCGAGTTTTGATTCCAAAAAATCAAACCACAGAAATCTACAATCGATTATCTTCCTTTCAAATGCAAGTATCGAAATTAATAAAATAATTATTTGAAGTACCTACACCAACACTTCTTCAGATATATCCAAGTTAGGAGACAAACGAACTGTTGAAGATTCACACACCTTCTAGGAATTGAAGGGCAAAGGAGACAAAGGTAAGGACAAACTGGCTTCTTCTTCTGCAACTATAACAGAATATGAAAGACAGAGACAACAAAGAATTGAGGAGAATAGAGCAAAGCTACAAGCCCTTTGTTTACCAGTACTTGCATCATCCCTCTCAAAAAACAGCAACAAAAGAGCTGAAAAAAAAAACCACTTCCCAAAAGGGTAAATTCAAACTGGATAATGACTATCAACCCTCCATAGAAGATGAACAGTCCAAGTCCTCTAGTGATGAGGACGCGGAACACAAAGTGCCGACGCTGAAGAAGGCAACCCCTGCAAAACGAAGGCCTCCTGGATGCCCAAAGAGCAAGAAAATGAAGTCTCTTAATTCTTTAATTGTGGATAAAGCTTCTGAAGAGCATGGATGGATTGATTTACAACAGAATGAATTGGACGATGATGTTGCTTTACAACAGGCTCAATATAAAAATTTACGATGAGCAAATGCGTAACAGTACATATAAACGTTGTGAATGGGCAGCTGAGCTCAACGTTTTATGCCAAATCATGTCTGAGGTTTCCATCGATAGTGAAATCAGTGGTGAAGCAAGTGGTCGCTAAGGAGAAAAGAATGGGAGGGTCCTTGGCCCACCTTCACTTTCACGATTGCTTCGTCAATGTAAGAAATTGTTTTATTTAGTCGAAAATAATGACTTATCCCCAACCATTTCTACCTTGTTTGTCTGATCATGGTGAAATTTGGATTCGGTTGCCTTGCAGGGGTGCGATGGTTCAATCTTATTGGATGACAACGCGACGTTTACCGGAGAAAAAACTGCAGGCCCAAACACCAATTCAATTGTTTATCAAATAGTGGGAGCTGGGCGTTCATCAAACAATTCTGACACCAAAACGTTCTTCTGGGCGTTCATCAAACCACTAACGCAGCGTAACGCACCATTCAACCCACCATTCAAACAGTTCTTCTGGCAGTGTAACGTACCATTCAACCCACCATTCAAACGATTCTTCTGGCAACTTAACGCACCATTCAACCCACGTATCCAGGGGTTACACTAACCATGAGAAACACAGATTCCAGAAACAGTTCAATGTAGCATGATTCACGATTTTTGAGTGCAGAGGCAAAGTTCAACCACAATTTAATGATCAGTGTTTAATTGATGTGGATTTAAGAGGCATCATTGTTTAAATGCACATAATGTAGCACGGCGAACACTATTCAATAAATTTCATTCAACGATTTTTATATGCCATATAAAAACTTCAACACATGTACCAATCTCAGGCTACTACCAACAAATTTTGCAATGATTGGCCATAAAAACACTCACTGAAACATTTTGTCAAACACAGTCATGCTCCCATTACAGCGTTCACTTTAGGCATCATTCACCATGGTTCTCAGCAGAGTTTCAAGAATTGCATCCTTCGGCGCAACCTTCAAATATACTCATGATACCACCAACGCGGCTCCAAGGTTGTTTTCTACATCTCAGCTGAAACACAAGTCCTCTGCACATCAAGCAACTCTAGGTGTGAATTCACTGCATAATGCTCACAAACAGAAATCGACCCAACAAATCCTGTCTTCCTATTATGAAATTCAATTGCACAAAAATCGATTTATTAGCCTCAACAACACTGTCATGCAATTCAACTAGCTTCAAATGCCTTTCCTCAACATGTGCAAACAAAGTCGATATGAGCAGAGCTTAAAATATTTTAATACAAATATCGCTCATCATCCAAGAAGACAAAACATACTTTGATTACAAAATTCCTCTCATAGGCACACACAGCAAATTGTTGCTAACGTTTGAAGAGCATACATTACAATTCTTCTCTTATAAACCAGCAAATTAAATACTAGCAAATTCATCATTTCAACTCTTAACACAGAAATTGACCCATACACGAATCGACCAAGTTAAGGCTCATAACTCAAATCCAACACTTTCATAAAACAAATGGTTCAAAGAAATTATGCAGGGCAGGAGTACGCCCGCTCTGATACCATGTTAAACACACATGGGCAGCAAGAACAATATGAAAGATAAATCATGAGAGTACAATTTTTATTAACAAGAGATATACATTTATAGTACATTATGTGACCGTTGTGTTTCACATCCCAAGGTCTCTTGGACTACTTTGTCTATTCGACTTCCACACTAACCCATTGAGGATTAGGTGTCCAATGGAAATGATAATTTTCTTCGTCGCTTTGTCGCTAATTATGCTAAGCTTGCTAATGGTTTTACTCACTTTCGTTATAAGGGGATCCCATTCATCTGGGATGAAATTGCCCCAAAATCTTTCGATGCTCTAAAGAAAACATTCATCAATGCTCCTTTATTGCATCCCCCCAACTACCACTGTGATTATTTCTTGTACTTGGTCGCGCACAATACCATTGCTATGGTGCTGGTCCAGGATGACGACAATGGCAATGAACATGTGGTTTATTATTTGAGTCGAAATCTCATTGACACAGAAACTCGATATGCTCATGTTGAGAAACTTGCCTTGGCAACAGCACATGTTGTTCAATGATTTCGCCATTATATTCTTCTACGAAAGACCACAGTGATTTCTGACTGTAACCCTATGACTTATATTATGACTCGTTAGTTGCTTGGGGGAAAGTAATCTAAATGGATTGTAATCCTACAAGGGTTTGATTTGGATTTCATTGCCACCAAATCAAAGAAGTTACTTGTTGAATTGCTCTACGCCCTTCCCTCTGCAAACACCTCCACTGATTTTACTGAGAAGATTCCTAATGAAATTTTGTTTCTCATCAGCACTCTCAACCCATGGTATGGAGATATCATTTTTTATATTTAAGCCCAAAATTTCTTATATGAGTTATATCGATCCAACCAATGTCGCATCCGACATCAGTCTCAACCTTATCGAATTATTTGTGATACGTTGTACCGATTCAGTGTTGATTATGATCTTCGCATATGTCTAACACTTGAAGAGGTTGAATGAGTCTTGAATGACTTCCACTCCGAGGCATGTGGTGGTCACATGTCAAGTTATGCCACTGCATAAAATATCCTTCGCGTCGGTTATTTCTTTCCTTCTACCTTCAAAGATTGTATTTTGGCAGTTCAAAAGTGCCATGAATGTCAGATTTATAACCACAAACAGCGTGCCCCAACAACACCATTACATTCAGTTATTACCATTGGCCCATTCACTAAATGGGGAATATATTTCATGACATGTAACCCTCGCTCGTTTAGGGGGCATGGCTATATCATCGTCGTTGTCGACTATTTTACTAAATGGGCTTAGGCGATGCCCACATATAATACTGACGATATCAATACTGCTCAATTCCTCTTTAACCATGTCATAACTTGTTTTGGCGTCCCTCAAGCCATTGTCACTGATCATGGATCACATTTTCATCAGTATATGATGGCAGAGATTACTGCTCAATTGGGTCATCGCCATGATAGCTCAACTCCTTACTACCCACAGGCCAATGGCCAAGTTGAAGCAATTAATAAAGTCTTAATTACTATGCTTCAATGTACCATTAGGAAGCATAAGAAGAATTGGAATCTCATGTTATTCTCGGCTCTTTGGGCTTACCGAACCTCAGCTAAGACAGCGATTGGTTTCACTCCATTCTAGATGGTATATGGTTTAGAGGCGACACTCTCGATCGAGTGTGAAAATCCTTTGTTAAAGAAAACTATCGAGCTACTCTCTGATATCTCACCTGAAGAGGCATGGTTACTTCATCTCAAAAGGATTGATGAGATCCGTTGTATTGTTGCGATGGTGATCGAAGCACAAAAAAAGGAGTTAAACTTCATTATGATTAAACTGTTTCTACACGAGTTTTCGCTGAAGGTGACTTGGTCATGTTATATGACCAAGCCAATGATAAGTTGAGAGCTGGGAAGTTCAAGCCTATGTGGCATGGGCCATACATCGTTAAACATGTCTTGCAAAAAGGCGCCTATGAGCAGGTTGACTACGAAAGTAATGCATTATCACAACTCTACAATGGGCTTTATCTGAAAAAGTATTATGTGTGAGATCTGGGTAATTACTTTTGTACACTAGTGTGTGAATTCATTGGTGTGAATTTTTTATTTTTTGGTGTGATCATTTGCTTTGCAGACATGTTTCCTCTGCTTACCTTGTGTTTCACTTGGTTTGCAGATGTCGTCAAACCATTATGTTGGTTTTGATGATGGTGCTTGTCGTAGCACATGAAACTTATCCTTCGCAACTTGGGCACTCTTCGCCCCTGATTGTGAGTTGATCGATTTACAAGGTATTTGCATGGGATAAACAATTAATAATATTGTTGAGTACATTGCAGTTATTGAATTGTTATCAGAAGCAGTTGTTCTCGGCATTAGAAATTTAGTTGTTATGTTAGATTCACAACTCGTTGTGTTACAATTGAATAGTTATTACTCAGTAAGAAATATGAAAATTATGTGTATGTATCTACATGTTCGATTACGAAAAAAAAAAAAAAAAAAAAAAAAAAAAAAAAAAAAAAAAAAAAAAAAAATATATATATATATTAATATTATATAATATAATAATTAATTAAATTAATTAAAATAATTAATAAATTAATTAAATAAAAATTAAAAAAATAAAAATAAAATAAAAAAAATTATATATATATATATATATATAAAAAAAAAAAAAATTATATAAATATATATCATTATAATAATATATATATATATATTAAATAAATTAAAAAAATAATAAAATAAATAATTAAATAATTAAATAATAAATTAATTAAATAAAATAAATAAATAAATAATAAATAAAAATAAATAAATAAAATTGATTATATCACATATCAACACATTCCACGAAATTTGAATACATTAACAGATGCATTAGCAAATTATGTTCTAGATAGGCATTCATGTAACTTATAAAAATGATCAAAATTTGTTCATCAAAATCTCAAAAAATAAGTGTTCTAGAACGCATGGCTTTCAAAGCCTACAATAGTGCAGAAAAACATGACTAGAAAATGTTATTCGCCCACATGGTGCTCGCGATAGTATGAGACCACTCTAATCACTCAACCTAGCAGCCGATGTAGTCTCGCAGAAACCCTTACCATATGCCTCTGGTATCGCAGTGGCACGCCACCTATAGTCACATATTCTGGAATCCCTCGGGTAATCACTTCCAGATTTCGTTCCATCTCTACCATAGGATCTGCTCCTTCCTCATATGGAGAGTCTTTTATCTGACGTGCTACTCATCCTGCTATTGGTAACATGCCATGAGGACTTTCCAATCCTACATCTGCACAAATATCACAAGTAAGTTCTCAGATACACTTTAAACTTCCAGAAAACAAGTTTTACCTGCATCACTCTGTTGTTCACTCGATGGTAGAGACAAATCTAGATCTCCTATGAAGTTTGTGCCTACATAAGCATAGTCATCCACAAAGATCAGTGGTTTCCATAGCCAACCAAATAAAGGTGGAGGGAAATGCATCTGCGAGCCTCCTCCCCCTCGAGGCATGATCTCACTCCATCTGAACATCCTTGGATCTTGTGGAGCTGGATCCTCCACCTCTACCAATTAGTATCGAAATAGGGGCACACAATCAAAAAATCAAGTGACTAAAATATATCCAAAGTCTAACAACTTCAAGTTTCCCAACTTGCCTTTGGTTAGTTGTCTCTTCATGTTGACCAACAATCCCTCGCACTAGTTGAACACTATTTGAGCAAGGCAATCCACTGCGTATTGGAATTGTGATTTTGAGATCTCGTGCAAAGCTTGCGGCCTAGCTACATGGGCCATGGTGTGTAGAATTGTCCTCAAGGGAAGATTGTCAATGGTTTCTATCTTCACCTTCATGCTCACAGTTCTCTCTGCTCCCGGACAATGCCTTTTGATTAAGGTATTGGTGCTCTCACCTCCAACACGGGCTCCAAAGAGTTGGACTCTCTCCCCTCTTCTGGACAATCCAGTAATGAAGTAGATATCAACTACTTCTAGCTCTAGTTTTTGATCTCTAATGATGAAGATCTGTCGATCAACATCCCATAGGCTGATCAAATAGTGATGCAGGAGCATTGAACCTAGGAGGAAATCATTGTAATTAAGTAGACATAAAGGGGTCATGTACTTTTAGGAAGTAGTTCTCCTAAATGATAAATTAATGTAATTTAGGCCTTTCAATGATTTAATTAGATGTGTGAGAGAAATTGTAAGTGCTCTCGAATAAATGAGGACATGAGTGGGAGTAATGACAAAAGAGTTCAAAATCAAATGTAACTCTTTAAACATTCCATGATTTGAGGAACAAGAGAGAGACTTTCAGAATTAATTAGAAGTGGACATAATGGACAGAGGATTTAGGTGTCAATTCGGTAGATATAGGAGTCAAACCAGGATAGTTCAATAGAAATCCTGGCATATATGTAAGCCTATGGGCAGAGTCAAAAAGGAGGCCACAATAGTGAAGAACAGACCTGTGTGAGATAGAGGTCTCATTCTATAATCATTGTTGATGCAATCAACCCAATTGCAAGTGGGAATGCGTGTTTCGAATGTTGAATTGTATTTGAACTCGTAGGTTCTGTAACAGGGGTTGCAGGCAGAGTTTTGCAGAGCACGCAAAGGGAGAAAATGTGTAGTATACCTAGGGGGGATAATATGGGGTACAAAGGGAGATATCCAAGGGAATAATGTAATAATGGGATGGGCCATAGTAATAAATAAGGTGGTTAACCCATATCATGTAAGAGACCACAAGTAGTTAGTAATAATGTAATGGGCCCATGGTAATTAGATAGATGGTATTGAGGGAACCATGGTAATGACCCATGGTATTGTATGTGATGAGGCCTATATAGAGGCTAGAGACTCCCCATTGAGAGATGTCGAGGAATATTGTATGAACAAGCATATGGCTTGTGGATTGTTCTCCTTCCTTAAGGAGTGAATGTATGGTGTTGCCCTACCTTAAGGGTTTTATCAATAAAGAGAAGCATTTCTATCTTATTATTTGTGTTCTTCCCATGTTTCGAGGACGAAACATGTTAAGGGGGGTGGCATGTAGTATCCCTAGGGGGGATAATATGGGGTACAAAGGGAGGTACCCAAGGGAATAATGTAATAATGGGATGGGGCATAGTAATAAATAGAGTGGTTAACCTGTATCATGTAAGGGACCACAAGTAGTTAGTAATAATGTAATGGGCCCATGGTATTAGATAGATGGTATTGAGAGAACCAAGGGTCATTACCATGGTTCCCTCAATACCATCTATCTAATACCATGGGCCCATTACATTACTACTAACTACTTGAGGTCCCTTACATGATACAGGTTAACCACCTTATTTATTACTATGGCCCATCCCATTATTACATTATTCCTTTGGGTACCTCCCTTGGTACCCCATATTATCCCCCCTAGGTATACTACACACAAGGTCAAAATTTGTTGTCAGAAATAAAAAAAAAAAAACTTGGATAAGCTTGCAGAGGTTGCAGCTCACATGAAATGCAAGGGTAATTTTCCTTAAAAAATACCTTTTTGCATATTAAGTCAAAGTTCTGAATGTGAAGATTAAAGCTCATAATATCCAATCATATATAGGTGTTCCGAAGTATTTTCTGTTAAAATTTTGAAGTGAAAATGTTATCCTACCGGAAATTCCAGAAGCATTTCCAGTTTTTTGTTATTATAGGTATTACCGGAATTTCCGATAGCCCTTATTTTAACAGCAATATACAGTTAACAAAAACCTTCAGGCTAGTTTTGGAAAGACAACAACCCATAACAATATGGATAAGGAAGATGATGGATATAAGATAGTTATGAGGTTGTTGAAGGTTGTATTTAATGAAGCCATATCGTCATTTAATAATCAAGTCCATAAAGAGAAAAATCAGCAGCAAAAGGGTCAGGCAGTCAGTTTTTCTTGCAGCAAAGTGTCATTTTTCCTCTTCTTCTCATCTACACCTGTACTTTCTATTGCAATTCGATGGGAGATGTTTTTAATATCTAAAAGACACCCATGTAACAAGGAAATAGTGGAACAACCAATTTAGGAGAGTTGGAGTTGGTGCCTCTCTATATATATATCTCTTTTGTAAATATCGTTTCAGGGGATGTTGGTTCGCCTGAAGACTCAGCTTAATAAAATAGCTTTTTTTGCACTTTATGCTTGAGGATTTTGTGATTTAAGTTATATCTAATGTGTGGTTTGTCTATTTCCTGGTTTCAATTTTCAAAATTATAAATTTGCAGTAGCTAGTATAGTATGAGTGAGAATCGTTAAGAGGATCTGATGATGATTTATCTACTATCAATTTCTCTATAAATTATAATGTATGGTCAAGTAGAACTTGCTAGTGAAGGTTTCACAAAGGGTTTGTGGGATACTTTATACATGTTTTTACTTTCTAGTTGCTTTCCTTGTCAAGCCAATTCTAATCTTTTAAATGATAAATTAAAGCAGCTAGTATAGTATGAGTGAGAAACCATTAAGAGGATTTAATGATGACTTATCTACTATCCAGTTTTCTGTAAATCATAATATCAGTTCAAGTAGAAATTGTTAGTGAAGGTTTCACAAAGGATTTGTGAAATACTTTATACGTTTTCTTACTTTCTAACTGTTATTTTCTTTGCCAAGAAACAAGGTTTGTTACAAGGTTGTTTATGTAGTTGAAGTGATTGTCTTAAGATACTCAATTTCTTAAAATATTTATCAGCTACCTATTCTCTTTCCTCTGCTCCCCTATATTACTCACTTAACGACGCAATTTATGCTTGTCAAATGCATGAAAGTTAAAGAGGAACACAATCATTTCAAAACTCTTTCAAAAGCCATCCCACCACTCAAAAAACCCTTTTAAATTTTGAAATGAAATCATGATGTGTAAGACTTACTCCTTTTGCAGTCTAGGAGCAACTCCTTGCGCTAGCAATGTCCTTTGGGGACATGCCTCTCAATTAACTAATTATTATTTAATTAACTGTTCCTTATTATTATTATATTCATATTTTATTCATAACATTGCCTTCCTCTTCAAAAAACTTTGTCCTCAAAATTTATTGTCGACAAGGCGTATCATCTATGTATTTTTCTTTTAATATTTTAGCATCTTTCAGAACTCTTTGAATTCTCGAAGTTGTCATCTTCGTTGATACAAGATGGCAAGATCTTTTAAGAGATAAACAAAATTGTCACACTAAAAAGGGATTTGACCATCCTAAATCAATCTTCTGTGGAGTCTTGCGATTACCGAAAACTTGAGATGGATTTTTGTCACAAGATTGAATTATGGTGGCATCGATATTCTTGAGAACATAAGTCACTTGTTTCTGGTTGAGATATTCTCTTTTATAATTTGGATGGCAATAAAGAGTTATTGTGACGTGATCTCTCAATTTGTTTGTGGTAATTTCGCGGTTTATTGAAGGAATTTGATTTCTTTCAGGTACAAAAGTCATTTGATTAATTGTGAATTCTTCACGTGAAATTTTTGTTGCTTAAATAGCAACTTCTGAGTACATCTTCACTTCAAGCGGTTTACCCTCTTCTTGAATTGTAATATTGACTAGATCAATATTTGTTCCTTTATTTTCAACTTGGACTATTATCACTGGGGATTTCGATACTTCTTCTTGAGGAAAATGTTCTAACTTGTATTTTAGCAACATTTTGTCACTTTTAAGCTTCTTTATTTGTGTAAGAAGGTTTTGATTATGATTCTTTAGATGTGAAAGTTATTCGTTTTCTAAATTGTTGATTTCAGCCTTAAAATCCTTCTCTTCGTCTTTTAAACTTTTGATTTGTTATAATAATTTTTTATTAAGGTTCTTTAAATGTAAATTTTCCTCTTCTTGTTCGGATAGGTGCTTCTTGAGTTCCTTCTTTGTGACCTTAGTCTTCTTCACTTGTGCAATTAGTTTTTCAATGTGGTCTTTGAGGCAAAAAATTTCTTCGTCCTTTTCCATTACTTCTTTGTAATGCATATCTACAAGATCTTCATATTCCTGTTGTAACACTTTCTTATTTTGTTGAAGTTTGGTTATTTTGTCTCTCTTGATCTTCCAACTGCACTTTCTCAGTACACTGGATTACATCATTTTGTAGGAGTGATGATGGGCGTTCAACTTGCAATTTGGATTCAATTTTCTTTGTTTCCTTATTAAAAAATGCATGATATCGCTTAAATATTGCCATTAATTGTTCTATATCTCTTGCTATTAATTCTTTTTGTGCATAACTTACAGATTCGACTTAGGTAAAAGTTTTGTAACATTTTATGCAAACCACATTTTGATTTCGGAATAACTCTTGACAATTAAAATATTTCTCTGAACAAGACAGACATTTTGAAAAAAAAATCACTGCTTCTTGTGGACGTCATCTTTTGGATTTTTCTTCCCTTATTTTATCTCCTTGATTATTTAATTATATATATAGACTTTATAAGTCTATAATCCACTCCTTTTTTCTTTTTCTTTTTCTTTTCTTTTCTTTTTTTTATAAACTTGCAATTATTTAAATCGTCACTTCAATGATTTTCACTATTCTCACATTACCTTTAAATTCTCTTTTTTCATAAAACTTTTTAGATAGATATTTTCTAAAATCACCTTTTATATTCCTCAAATTTCCTTTCATTAAACCTAAAAAAGAAAAAAAAAGAAAAAAAATCTTATAGAACTTTTTAGATAGATCTTTCTAGAATCACCTTTTATATTCCTTAAATTTCCTTTGATTAAACCTAAAACTTAATTGATTTTTCCAAGTTGTCATCCTCCTTCAAATTATCAAAATAACTTTGGTTTTATAGCGTTAAACCAAAGCATATATATTATGAATCGACATGCCCCTGTTGTTTTTTTCTTTTTCTTTTTCATTTTTAATGGTTGTACAAATTAGTGTTCTGTGTTTTTGTCCAATCTGCTACTAATTGCAATAATAATAGTTAGAATGGTTCGATGGAAGGGGGGACAACACAATGGGTGGATGGCGACAGAAAGGCAACAACAAATAAATTGATGTAAAGGATGATCGTTGAAAGGCCAGCGATGGAAGGTGGACAACCGGCAAGCTATCGGATGGCGAGGGTGGCAATGTCTGGTAAGACAGCGAGGGTGGCAGTGTTCGACGGCTGTGCTGTGTGGTGATTAGCGAGGGACAACATAAGTTGGTTGGCAATGGAGACTAGTCGATGGCTCGTGGAGCACAGGGACGAGAAGGTTGGTTAGACGTCAAACAAGGTCGAGCAGAGTTGTTCGATGTTTGATGGTTGCAAAGGGTTGCATGTTATTTCTTATAGCAACATGACCACAACCTAGTCGACAAGGAAACGAAACCCGACAACGAAGAAGACCAATGACGATCAAGCGACTAGGGTGGTTGGTTTGTTGTGTTTGTGATAGTGAGTCAATCGACTGTCGGTTATGCCTGACAGCTGCAACAGCGCGGTCCAATCGACTGCAAGGAACGAGAATGAGGTAAACCACTTTTTCCCCATTTTTTTAATATAAATATATATTGGTTTTTTTTTCCTTTTTATGCTATAGTTTTTTTTAATAATTTTTTGTTTTTTAATTTTTATTGTTTTTGGAATCATTTTTTTATCTTTTATTTTTTAATTATTTTTTGACAATTTTTTATTTTTACTTATATATATATAATATTTTTTTTGTTTTTTTCTTCCTTTTATATTAATTTTTTTTAAACTTTTGTTTTTTTGTATATATATATATAGCCAAGGGCATGAATCACAAAAGTTGCATAATGGAAAAACTCCAAAAACTCTATAGCAAAACGCTTCAACAACAAGGTTGACGAATTTTTATGGCGAAAGCCTTGGAATAGACGTGGCTCTGATACCAAATGGAACGAACAAAGTTTGTATATCTAGCAAACTACTTCAAAAGATCTAAAATATATAAACATCCATTATAGAACAATAATATATTATAGAAGAATATTTGAATACAAGTGAGATAATTGAATTATAAATGAGGGTTTGCTTTATATACCTATGTAGGTACCCTTTCATGAATGGTCATGTCCTTTGGGGACATGCCACTTGATTAACTAATTACTATTTAATCAACTATTCCTTATTATTATTATATTTATATTTTGTTCATAACATATTCCTTTTGTTGTCATATGCATAAAAAGTGCACTTGAAATACCCCTTCCATCCCCGAGGGTGCAATTCCTTTAGGTTTGTTTTCTAATTTTTCGTGGCAAGAAATTTCTAGTGCATTCTCCTTTTGCAATAATGTCCCTAAGAATTGCAAGCAACTTGATGTTGGGGTAATGCAGCAATTCCTTATTAACTATTCCTTATAATTATTATATTTATATTTTGTTTATAACATATTCCTTTTGTTGTCATATGCATAAAAAGTGCACTTGAAATACCCCTTCCATCCCTGAGGGTGCAATTCCTTTAGGTTTGTTTTCTCATTTTTCGTGGCAAGATATTTATAGTGCATTCTCCTTTTGCAATAATGTCCTGAGGAATTGCAAGCAACTTGATTAACTAATTATTATTTAATCAACTATTCCTTATTATTATTATATTTATATTTTGTTCATAACATATTCCTTTTGTTGTCATATGCATAAAAAGTGCACTTGAAATACCCCTTCCATCCCTGAGGGTGCAATTCCTTTAGGTTTGTTTTCTCATTTTTCGTGGCAAGATATTTCTAGTGCATTCTCCTTTTGCAATAATGTCCCTAAGAATTGCAAGCAACTTGATGTTGGGGTAATGCAGCAATGTTTTAAGGTCGAGTTTGTGACCATCTTCATTTCCTTTCCATGCTAAACAAAAGGCCGAGAAATGAACAAATAATAGCCAACTGGAGAGAGTTGCAAATTACCCTTTGTTGTAAACCTTGTTGCACAATAGGATAGAGGTGGTGTGAAGGTAATTGTTCTATATCTTGTCATGGTCAAGGATTTCCCATGTCAATTTTCCTAGACCACTACTGAAGGGAGATATGATGAGAGATGTGCTAGAGTCTTTGCAAGACAAGTTGTTCTATATCTTGTCATGGTCAAGGATTTCCCGTGTCAATTTTCCTAGACCATTACTTTGAAGGGAGATATGATGAGAGATGTGCTAGAGTCTTTGCAAGACAAGTTGCAATAGTGATTGTGGCTACAAGAAGTGGTCATTAAGGGGGTGCTTTTAAGATAATGCCACCTTGGTAGATCCTCTGAATTATGTTTAAAGGAGATGTGAGAATCCACTTAGTTGTGTTTAAAGGACCATATACTACAAAAGGGGGGTTGTGGGGCGGGGTGGGGAGTAATCTCTATGTAATCCAATAATAAGAATTCAAAATATTGAGGACGTTGGGAAAATTAAAGTGATTCTTCAATCACAATGCCTAGAGATTACAGGTAACATAAGGAACACATGAATATTGTAACAAGATATTAGTGTAAGGAACAGAGGAAACACAAGATCAAATCAAGTGTGGTTTCATAGTTGTTGTAAGAATGAAAAAGTAAGTCAATAAAGCTGCCATGGGCAATGTTGTGTGTACTGCAAACCAGAAATCTAAAACACTGAGATGGCCACAAATGAAAATAATTGTGAGCCCAATACCCTGTGGGGCTCGCCAACCATTAGTCACAATGTTGTGAAAAGCTGCAATAACAAATCAGTGAACCCCAAAGCATTGGATGCAAATCTTGGGACAAGATCACAACCCTAGGGGAATATTACATTAAGACTGAGGTTAAAATCTTGTGGAGACCCTTCGTACCTAAATAGTGATTATCTTTGAAGGGAAGACTGCAACAGGTTGCATGCCCTTGTAACAAGCACAACTAAAAGACAGTAAACCCAAAGTTGCAAAGCACAAGAAAAATGTAGGCATGAACATTATCACATTGCAACATCATTCTGTAAAAGAAGTTGAAGAGTTGCGATATCACAATGTTGAACAGCCTTTTCTCTTCCAACTTCAATGAGCATGAACATTATCACATTGCAACATCATTCTGTAAAAGAAGTTGAAGAGTTGCGATATCACAATGTTGAACAGCCTTTTCTCTTCCAACTTCAATGATTACTAAGACTCAAACAATACCAATATTCTTATCTGCACAAAATTTAAGAGAAATTTGCCTGAGAAAAGCCAAGGAAGTTAGCAAAATCTCAGCCCATGAAAAACTTATAAAGATGTGATATTTGTAAAACACTTGTAATGAAACCAGTGGTAAAAAATCCCTGTATATTCTAAGCATTTGTGCCATACTATTATTACCTCTTGTTACTCGTCATTTAATTCTTAACATTAATTCTGTGAAACGTGTGCATGACAAAGCTTAGTTCTATAATATTTTTAACATTGGTTACAAATTCTTGAGTAACGCAACGAACATGTAAACTATATTACCATTACCACTCAACATTTAAATCTGACATTGAGTATATGAAACTCGTGCATCACACCGCCAACGTCCTATAATTTTGCCAAAACACTTTCAACACAGATTAAAAGAACTTTTAGAGAATCCATTAGCGTAAGATAAAGGCATACAGAACCGGAGTTACAGGGAACAGAACCACAAAGTAAACTTGATAGCACGTGTTATGGTATCAAAACTACTCCAGTACTATATACCTTAATGTCTAGACGACCATTACTTCTTTATGAATCTTCAGAAATAACCCTTAACCTAACAGAAGATATATATTTTGTATTTCAAAAAGCGACTAAAATTTCAGTTCACTTTGTTAATAAATAATTCAACAAAATTTGTAAAACTGCCCTTTTATATGAATGATTAATGTGTACGTTAACGAACAACTCCAGTATTTGATTCTCAAAAATACACAAAACTCAATTCGAATTCCACGTTTTAAAACAATAGTATAGCTCTTTTTGTGAAGCATGAGTTGCCTATTGGGTAATCCCAGCATAGAAGTATTACACATCCATACAGCGCTGGAAATATTATCAAGGCAACGTACAGAAACCACCATTATAGGACAATACAAACATGTAAAAGTACTCTTCCACATGCCGTCAGTTACTTGGTTTGCCCCAATTGTGTGCCCATCGGTCTGCAGGCGATATGCTGTACTGAAGCTTAAATGAGTTCTCAACACTTAGAACAGTCTTCTAGAAAGTGGCAGTAAACTCAGAGTCATTTCCATCCCATACAACTACTTTTAAACTTTCCGCGTATAATAACAATCTCTCTTGTAAATTTACGTAATGTCTAAAGCCTTATATATAGCTCAGCTTGCTGTAAAATGATCACCATAATAGAATTATGCTTCTTATAATCTAGGGTAGACCTGTGATAAAATCCATAGTAATCACTTCCCACTCACTTAATATTTGTAAAGTAGTCATGGAGTATACTAATGTTTATCTTTTACTTTTTGGCACTCAATATTTTACAACTTCATTTTAAATTCTTGAATAAAAGAATTGCTTCCTCAAGGGCACAATTGAGTTCTACCAGCTGCAATATCCTGCATAAGTCGCATCCGGCCTTTTATTAAAAACTAACATTTGCACGTCAGGACAGTTAGGGATGCAGTCATCCTTTATGTCAAAGAAATGTCTTTTGAAAATCTATGGTAGTTGGGATTTTCTTCATCCACTATCCTCGTCAATCTCTTCCTTAACCTTGACATACTAATCCAATTGAAGATAATATTTCTTGTTCAGTTACACCAATTAGATATTTCTACATGATATCACTTGTTCTGACGATAAACCACACTGGTTGGTTCGAAACGCATCGACAAATGAAATATCATGTGATTTATGCCGAAAAATTTCTTATAAACATAATATCACTAATTACACCAAGAAGTGCAAGAAATCAAATACCCCTATCCTTGTCAATCTCTTCCTTAACCTTGACATACTAATCCAATTGAAGATAATATTTCTTGTTCAGTTACACCTATTAAATAAATGTAAGATCATATTTCTTGTTCAGTTACACCAATTAGAGAATTCTACATAATATCAGTAATTACACCAGGAAGTGCAAGAAATCAAATACCCCCTATTGAGCTATTATATCTTACCTTGTAATTGCAATGTTAGTACAAAGCATCAGAAGCCAACAAAATCTCAACAAACTCTTCCATCTGCACGGACCTTTAAAAACAATGCACTCAGAGAATTGGACATGAATAATTATTGTAATCATAAATTATAGTAATAGCTGTCATGTAACAAACCATGTTACATAAAACCACCGTGTATATGTATTAAGCTCCATGCCACAGCTTATGGAAGCTACCGTAAATAGCTTTTACATTTGAACAATCTGGATTATTTCAATCCAGTATTAAACAGCTCCAATAATGTTGTCCCAGAGATGTGGTGGGAAGTTGGACCTGTTTTTTTGCCCATTGAAGAGTAGCTCATGACGATTCATGGACAAGCTTGTGTTATGGTTTCAATGATACCCCAAAAATGAGCAAGTTGACAAATCTGCACCTAAATAGCTAGTATTCAGCCCACCGAAAAGAATAGTGAGAAACTTTACCACCATGAACCATTCACCCTATGTACAGATAATATGACTGGAGGTGAACGTTGATAGCAATGAATATGGTACAATGCATAGACTGGTTGACCCAATTAACCCTACTCTCTTTGAAGTAATTCCTGCAATATGATCAGAAAATAAATATGAGAAAAAGTAGTTTTACAAATCAAGGAAAACTTAAACAATTTTAATTTCAGTTAATAGCCATTCTATACATGCACACACACCCATGTGTGTACATTTGGTAAACATACTACCTGCTTCCTTGCAGCCAAAAAATTCTTCTGTCGTTCTTTCTTCTGGTGAAGGCATTCACCACACCAACTAGAAAATTCAGTTTGATGCATCTTCAGTTCTCTGAACAATGAACTGCAAAAACAATATGCATCACCACATATTTTAGTTGAAACTTGAAGCACATAATGAAAGTTAACTATTAAAGCATTCTGAGCCAACAAGTTTATTAGTGTGGTCTAAAATTCATCATACTATGATAGCTTTAGTAAACACTTCAGAGCTTACCAGCGGAGACCCATCTTAACCCTGGATCTAATAAGCACCAAGAGGGGTCAAAATAAATAAACATCTCTTGGTGTTTAAAAGATCCAGGTTTAAGATGGATCTATTCTGGTTTATATATATATATATATATTAAGCAGTGGGAAAACCTATCATAACTCAGTTGTCAAACCAGCAGTGGGGACAGCCATCAATGGCTGCTATTTGCGAATGCAGATTGACTCATCACTATTATTCAAGGAAAACCATGTCACCTGGAATTACCCACTGATGGTCCCCCTACTCCTGCCAGATGTCTCTGGGTCTTAGGTTGTTAACCTATTTCCTTACATCCAAGGAAGACATGCTCTTAGCCAGCAGAAGCAATTTTAGGGATACTCTAGGCCCATAATATAGATTTATATAGTTATTATGGTCCTTTATTTTGCTTTTTATTATTATGGTCTGCTAGTTCTAAATTTTAAATTTGTATGGATATTAATTTTTTCTCCATCTAGTTTATTAACATTACTGACATGACACATCCTACCTGGGCTGTAGTTGTGCCCTGCTAATCTCGTCGTAAAATAGGCATATATTTAAAACAAATTGATTGGAAAAAACAGAGAACAGCCATGAGTGCTCCTAAGGCAACTTCTGCCACTACTTTGTTGTCAACCAACCTTGTAACCATGTCCGAAGTGATCTTAAGCTGTCCTATTACTAAAGGTGAATATTGTCCCTCTCTACATAAATGGTAGATGATTACAAATCTCTCTAATTTTTATAAGTAGTTTGTAGTTTGTTTTAAATTCTATAAAATAATCCTCAACTACATGCAACAAAAATCTCAAAAGAATCCTATAAAGATATTTGGTTGTGCATTGGCGCAGGCTAGTTCTATGGAACTAAATTTGTAACACAGATTTTGAATCTCTGATTTTCTGCACATTTTCATTCCAAATATTTTGTTAATTTCTTAGATTCTTTTTACCAATTATTGACATAGTTGATAAAACATCAACTTGGACATAGCAAATATTGTGTTAGTTTCTTTGATTCTTTTTACCAACTATTGACAAAATTGATAAAACACTAACTTGGACATATATAAATCAAATTTGAAAGCGAAGTGTCAATATTATGCGAGGAAAGATTTATATTGGTCGAAATAAAATAAATGGGGGGCATTATTTCACAGAGAAAGTTATAGTGCCTCAGCTCCTAAATCTCCACATATAACTCGATAGTCGTTGATATCCTATGATTTTTTAACAGGAGATACTGATATAACTTAAAGTTCACAAAAATAAGTTTTACAAATCAATTTATGTGCCATTTAGAAAATGAAGATTGCATGCATAATGAGAAAGTGAAATCTTTCTTATAAAGAGTTACAAGCTAGTCGAGTCAATTCACTTTATGAATGTGGGATAGACCTGTTGAATTTTCAAGTAGTTCTCAATCTGATAAGTGTTTCTTATGATTATCCTATTAGGTTGATCCTTTCTTATATTTAGTATACATCATAATACAATTACACAGAGAACTACATCAGAAAAACATGAAGATACAGCCACACAAGAATTTATCTTGGGAAAACCCACATGGGAGAAAACCCAGCAATCCTTTCCTTATAGAATCAAGTCAACGAGCGAGACATCAAAGTCAAACACTAGGACTGACCTGGTCCATCCTCCTAGTCAAGTCAAACAACAGCCCAAGAAACTTGCCCCACAACTTGTACTTCAGTCCATCACACAGAGATGACTTTGCTGGCCTCAGACAATTTTGCTGACCTCAGATTAGGTCATGCATCAGAGAGAGGGAGGGGGCTATTCGCTGGCCTCAGCTTCATTCCATCTTGCCTCAGACTGATCCGAGTTTCATCCACAGAAGGCGGCGAATTGGATGCCAAATGGAGGAGCACAAATGTCAATATATAGTGTTTCTTCATGCCGAATGGGTGCCTTTCCAGCTGAGCTGACATGATCACTTGAAGGGGCCAACTTGACTAGGAGGAGGCCAACTAGGCTTCAATGGAGCCAAAACATTTAAATTTAAAATCCAAATTTTCATCTTTTTGAAATGAGCATGAAGAACATCCTTAAAAATAAAATAAATATGTAAATAAAATTTACATTATGAAGACCGACCATAGTTACAAAATGCAACACTCCCTCTTAACTAGGGAGGTATTCATAATGACTTATCATGATGTTCTCAAGTTGAAAGATTCTATAAGGAAGGATCAAGATTAAGATAAGCATCATCATTAATATCATAATCACCAACATCACAATCATCTAGGTCAACCCTCTTGACCTATAACCAATGTTCCACCAAGTCTCCGGGACGGGGAGACGCGGGTGCAGGGAGATGCACAAGGGGGACGTGTTGGAGTACCCTCAAATTTTAGAGAAATTTAGGGGGGATGGGGAGACGTCACGGTATATAATTTTTTTCCTTTTTAATATATATATATATATTTCAAATTCATATTCAATAATGAAAGCATAAATAGAATGATACATACATAATTGAATTAAATAATGAAATACATTGATCCATACTCATCATCCTTACTAATACATATATGATTCATCCATAAACCATGAGAATCAATAATGAAATACTCTGATCCATATTCAGTATTCATTATTCACCATTCTCGAATCTACATTGATTTAAAAATTAAATTCATCATTCATCATTCTAGATTCTAAATTGATTTAAAATTAAAATTCATCATTTATCATTCTAGAGTCTAATCAGTACTAAGCAAAATAGACTATAATAGATACTAAAACATAAAGGCTGGAATAGTAAATTGATATAACTAAAACTCAAAAACAATGGAGTGATGAGTCTAAAAGTCACTCTAAAGTACACAGAGGGCTTGGTGCTCTTGATTAAATACTAATTTCATACCCTTGTACATAACAAAATGCAATGGAAACATTGCACTCCATCGAATCCTGAATTCCTGAAAAATTGATCTAAAGACTGGAATAGTAAATTGATATAATTAAAACTCAAAAACAATGGAGTGATGAATCTCAAAATAACTCTAAAGTACACAAAGGGCTTGGTGCTCTTGATTAAATACCAATTCCATACCCTTGTACATGACAAAATGCACTGGAAAAATTACACTCCATCGAATCCTGAATTCCTGAAAAACTCTTAAGTCTGCTGGATTTTGAGTGAGATCTAAAATTCTACTTTCTCCATATGAAATCCAATGAGGTCAGAACCACTCTCAAACATCCCAAGTCATTTCATGGTAATGTTAAATTCATAAAATTACCCTGAACTTGATCATTTAAGAATTTAACATTACCATGAATAGCATAGCATTAGTAGGTAAATATGGTCAAATACTATGTTTTTCCTGTCATAAATCATTGTTTACAAGCAAATTTAAGGGGGGATGCATAGCCCATTTTGAGGGGGGATGCCCAGGTGTCCCCCTTTTGGGGCGTTGCGTCCCCCACACTGGGGAAACGTCCCCCCTGCATCTCCTCGCGTCTCCCCAAAAGGGGGACGTGGGGAAAGTTTCCCCATACGTCCTCCCATCCCGAGTGCGTGGGGTGCGAGGGGTGCGCACACCCGACCCTGGGGACGCGTCCCCGTGGAACACTGTTAATTATTCATGCCCAGGAATTAGAGGAGAAATCTCAGTAATAAGAAGCCAACTTATCTCTCAAGGGAAGCAACATCTATCTGACAAAGGGTTTGTGCTCTACCTTTGGAAGGCCAAGTTGCATTGATAACTCAACAAGGTGTTTCAAGTTCAGCATTTTCCACTCGTGGGTCGATTTTTTTTAACGAATTCCTATACATATACTTGTCATAGGAATTTTCTACCAATTGTCAAAATATATCTCATTTCAAGGCAGATCAAAGGCACATATTCTCTCTGCAGGTCATATTCCTAGACAAGTTACCTTGAGACGGAACGCCTCTTTCATTACCGAGACCGTCATGAATTAAGGCCAACAACGTTGTAAGAGGAGACCAAATTTTATTACTTTGTGGCAGGATTGCATTGGGTCGAATTATATTAATTTTTCATATCACTTGGAAGTGGCTTGTTTATCTGAGGAAAGGGTCGGGAACAATTTTAATTGTTGAAGACAAGACCAAGTGCGTAGCTGAAATCAAGATCTTGAGCCACTGGGCATAAAAAGAGGTGAGATTACCCTTCAGATTGTGCGCAGCGTCTCAGAGAGCCATTCCAAATTTAAGGAGGTCGAGTCTTGAGTGTGAAGGGGACGTTTTTCCTAGTTGAGTGCATTATCTCTCTATAGGAGGCCGACATTAGTTGTTGACCGGGTTGTGTGTCATTTACAATGGAGCATGGGCATAGTGGGAGGCACCTACCTACAGTGCACTGCTAAAATTACCCTGAACTTGATCATTGTATTGAAGGAGGCCCTGCTAGTATATTTACCAACAATGTTCCACCAAGTCTCCGGGACGGGGAGACGCGGGTGCGGGGAGATGCACAAGGGGGACGTGTTGGAGTACCCTCAAATTTTAGAGAAATTTAGGGGGGATGGGGAGACGTCACGGTATATAATTTTTTTCCTTTTTAATATATATATATATATTTCAAATTCATATTCAATAATGAAAGCATAAATAGAATGATACATACATAATTAAAACAGTGCGAAACACGCATATGGATTTCCAAATGAATTCAATGAATTGATTGAGCAACAATACTAAATAATAATACAGAGATATTTACAAAGATAGAAACAACAAGTTTCTATGTAAGATTCAGTTTCATCTAAGAAACTGCTAAAGAAAGGAAAATAGCAACAACTAGAAGAATGAGCATTAAACTAAATTAGAATTATTCTAATACCCTCCCTTAAAGCTCAATCTATTTACAACACCAATAGACCCCCTGAATTGTTCAAACTTAGCAGGACCAAGTGGCTTGGTGAAGATGTTTGTGGGCTGCTCTGTTGTGGGAACATATCTCAACTGAACGGATCCGTCTTTAACAAGCTGGCGAATGTAGTGGCAATGAGTTTCCACATGTTTTGTTCGTTCATGAAAGACGGGATTTTTGGCAAGTTTGAGCACTCCCTGATTATCCCAAAACAAGGAAGTAGGACCTGTCTGGGAAGCATGCATATCTGCAAGCATACGTCGAAGCCAAACTACCTCACAGGATGCCTTAACTGCTCCTCGATACTCTACTTCTGTGGAGGAGAGAGCCACGGCTTGCTGCTTCTTACTAGTCCAGGTGACAGCACCAGATCCTAGACTAAACACATACCCAGCTGTAGATTTACGATCATTCAACCGAAACCGGCCCAGTCAGAATCTGTGTAACCACTGAGTATAGGATCGGAACCTGCGAGTGTATAGAAGTCCATAATCAGAAGTGCCACGCACATATCGTAGCACACGCTTTGCTGCTATCCAATGATCAGCTTTAGGAGCGGACATGAAGCGGGAAATGTAGCTCACTGCAAAACTGATGTCTGGTCTGGTGGTAGTAAGATAGATAAGACTGCCTACTAATTTCCTGAATAAAGTTTCATCCACAGAAGGAGAGGATGACTGAGCTGAAAGTTTGCGCCCTGGTTCCATAGGAATCGTGGCTGGTTTGCAATCCTGCATTCTGAACCTGTCCACAAGATTTTTGGCATACTTGGACTGAGAGAGAAAGATGTGATTCTCAGTCTGCCAAACTTCAATCCCCAAACAATAGTGAAGAAGTCCCAAGTCTGTCATATCAAAAGTTCTACATAAGTCTTGTTTGATCCCATGGATCATATGTGCAGAGCTGCCAGTAATGATAAGGTCATCTACATAGACAACCACAAACAAGATATCATCACCAGTGTGCTTGATATACAGATTTGCATCAGATGGGCTTCGCTGAAAACCATGATCTGTCAGGTATTGATCAATTTTCATGTACCAAGCCCGAGGAGCTTGTTTCAATCCATAGAGAGCTTTAGCTAATCTACACACTTTCTGTTCTTGACCGGCAATCTTAAATCCTGGAGGCTGTG
>APFE030300832.1:119005-130953 GCA_000404065.3 Pinus taeda | reverse complement strand
ATAATGAAAGCATAAATAGAGAAATACATACATAGTTGAATTAAATAATGAAATAGATTGATCCATACTCATCATCCTTACTAATATATACATGATGCATCCATAAACCATGAGATTCAATAATGAAATACTTTGATCCATATTCAGTATTCATTATTCACCATTCTCGAATCTAAATTGATTTAAAAATTAAATTCATCATTCATCAATCTAGATTCTAAATTGATTTAAAATTAAAATTCATCATTTATCATTCTAGAATCTAATTAGTACTAAGCAAAATAGACTATAATAGACACTGAAATCTAAAGACTGGAATAGTAAATTGATATAACTAAGACTCAAAAACAATGGAGTGATGAGTCTAAAAGTCACTCTAAAGTACACAGAGGGCTTGGTGTTCTTGATTAAATACTAATTCCATACCCTTGTACATGACAAAATGCAATGGAAACATTGCACTCCAAATCCTGAATTCCTGAAAAATTGATCTAAAGACTGGAATAGTAAATTGATATAATTAAAACTCAAAAACAATAGAGTGATGAGTCTAAAAGTCACTCTAAAGTACACAGAGGGCTTGGAGCTCTTGATTAAATACCAATTCCATACCCTTGTACATGACAAAATGCAATGGAAACATTGCACTCAATCGAATCCTGAATTCCTGAAAAACTGTTAAGTCTGCTGGATTTTGAGTGAGATCTAAAATTCTACTTTCTCCATATGAAATCCAATGAGGTCAGAACCACTCTCAAACATCCTGAGTCATTTCATGGTAATGTTAAAAATTTAAGTAAAAGGATGAAAATGAAAGATAAAGGAGAATGTCACTTTTACTTTAAGAATTTAACATTACCATGAATAGCATAGCATTAGTAGGGAAATATGGTCAAATAATACATTTTCCCTGTCATAAATCATTGTTTACAAGCAAATTTAAGGGGGGACGCATAGCCCATTTTGAGGGGGGACGCCCACGCATCCCCCTTTTGGGGAGTCAAGTCCCCCACACTGGGGAAACGTCCCCCCCTGCGTCTCCCCGCATCTCCCCAAAAGGGGGAGGTAGGGAAAAGTTTCCTCAGACGTCCCCCTGTCCCGAGTGCGTGGGGGTGCGCGCACCCGACCTTGGGGGATGCGTCCCTGTGGAACACTACTTATAACAATCACGACATCCACTCAACACCTATGATACAACATCAATATCAACTAGTCACCATGATTCGGTCGATGCCTCAACCTCATGGTATCCAGACTAGTCCTCGTTCACCATCACACGACTAGTGCACATAGTCCTGCTGAAACTCCAAACGGCCTCAGCCCAGGCTGCATGCCAAAACATGCTCTCTCTAAATAGATATCCGAGCATCTCTCTTAGAGATCCAAGCAACTCTCTCAGAGATCCGAGTAGGATGCTAGGTGGCACCATCTAGCCTCTATCAGACCATTCTCCCTAATTTTGGTCATAGTAATTGACACGGGGATACCTTCCCTAAATCCAGTCATAATACTTGACATAGGGAGAATGTCTATCCACTGGATAATTCTTCCTAATTCCGATGAATGTACTTGATGCAGGGATAACATCCCTAATTCGAATTAGAGTACATGACACAAGAAGAATGTTATCCATGATGCTATCTAATCTATCAAACCATTCTCCCTAATTCCGGTCAATGTACTTGACACAAGGAGAAACCATATCCATGATGCAATATCATCCTTGCTCCCTCTCAACCAGGGAGGCAATCTCCACACGCCCAAGCTTGTCTCGAAGGTGCACAAACTTCCCTCTAGAAAGAGGTTTTGACAGAATATCAGCTATCTACTCATCAATGGAGATATACTCAAGCTTCATTACACCTTTCATCGCCATGTTTGTCACTATACAATCTTCCAAGTAGCCTATGAAACCATACTGCTTCTCAGCTTGCGAATCCAGCTGCAGTATACTTTGCCTTTGCCAGGCAAGGTGACTTGCTCATTCAAGAAATTATAACAAGGCCCAAACTGAGGCAATAAACTCAAACTATATTTGGGAATCCTTGCAGCTTCATAGGATCCAATATCACAAATGCTTTCACGTCACCTTGACTGAGAACTCCCTCTTACAGTAATAGTCCATCATCTAGGAATTTGAGGTCAACTTTCTCTGAGGTCATAACAGGTCTTTCTGATTGCTCCCTCTAGAGGCAATACTCTCTCCACAGTTGCTCCCTCTGACACATGAGTCCTTCAGCTTCTGTCAGAGATAAATCATAAAGGATCATCCTTGATCCATTCAACCAAGCCCAAAGTGCAAAGTCTTCTTCAATCATGAGGCCTATTTTCATGCTCTTCAAAAACCTAAGGCAACTCTTACAACAAAGGCAAACGTCTTGACATGATCCTCTCCCTCTTTATGGCAGAACCTTCTTAAATCTTGTTGCCATGCTTCCATTTGTTGCATGCTAGATCTTGACTTCTCTTTGGCACAATCAAGGCATAACACAAATTGCCAGCTCCCTCTGAACTTGGGTCTTATCTGGAACAATATCCTTCAAGTAGAAATTCTTGGAAAGTCCTCTTGCTTTGCTTCATTCTTCCACTTCTTCCATCTGCTACCAAATTCTAAACAGTCATTTTCATTCACCAACAATCCTCACTAGGAGGTCATGGAAGAAAGATTACAACCAAGCAAAGGATATAAAGACTAATCAAATAGTAAAGACAATAACTATATTAATAATCAAAGAGAAGAGATATACAACACTTATATTTTGAGAATTATAGGAGAATGTCAGCGCTCTATTAATCTTAGCCTTCTTGCATTCATCTTGTAACTTCATTGTCCTTGTCTTCAATATCAGCATGACATCATACCTTCCATCCATGAACTAGGGTTTCTACTTTTAGAGGAAATGATTAATCCTATGGTTTGCCTATTCAAGCCCTTGCTAGTGCTTATAAGCCCTAAATATTCAAATATCCAAAACCCTAGAATCTGGCCAAGATTTTCAGCATTATAAACCCTAGATTTTTTTGAAGTTCAAAGTGCGGTCTTCAACTTTTAAGGAGGGGTTCAGCTTCACTTTCCAATAAACTTCTATCACAAAAACTCCAAGTCTCCATGGTTCCTTCAAATCAAAGTTTTCCGCTTTTCTTTGAATATAAATACAGGATGCATTTTATCAAAGAATTTCCTCACCTTTTTGTGGCTCGGAAGAGCTTAGTTATGCAAGACATTTGCTACATAGTTGCAATATCTCTTTTAGGACTGATCTTTATAAGGTATTAGGTTTCCTTGTCCTCATACTTGCTTCGACCATCAATCATTTTTGCTTGTAGATAGAGATCCTTTTGTGCTACCTTACATCCTTCAACTCAGCTCCTAACAATGCATTATGGCTTATAGACTTCTGGCTTTGCTGGTTCATTGTAGCCTTTGTCACTTAGGGCATCAGTATTATAGAGTGTCTTCGCTCAACATATCGAGACGCCTTCAAACCCCTTGAGATGTTTGAAATATGGTAGCCATGGTCGGTATTTTTATCATGAACAAATATAAAATTTTGAGTTTTAAATTTCACCTCCTAATTTGTTCAAGTCGGCCTCCTACTATTTTTTTTAAGTCGGTTGAGCCCCTAAGAGGCACCCATTCGACCCCCCCTTCGAAGTCTATATAAAGGAGATTCTTCCCCCTCATTTGACACATCAAATTATGTCTTTGTTATCTCTGATCTAGCAAAGTTGGGAGCAGATGGAGGAGGCTAGAAATCTAAAGGAGGGCTTGATCTTATTCTTGGTTACTAGTTTGGCTATTATCTTGATATGGTTATTTATGATGTATTGATGAATTGAACTCTCTCTGGTAAGAAAAGACTTTTCTGGATATTTCCCTTGTGGGTTTTGCCCTGGCCTCGGGCCTAATTTCTATGTCTTGTCTCATTGTCTCATGGTTATTTCACTGGTCTTTCATGTTTATTGGTTGAGTTTTTCTTCTGTATAATTACTTAATGATATTGGATACATAATTGATGTTAACTGATCATTATAAGTAGTTATCTTGATGAAGGAAACTGTTTCTAGCTTGTGCCCTAGAAATCTCAACATGGTATCAAAGAGAGGTTGAAGCGCAGTTTGAGGAATTGGTAAAATTTTGGCCAAGTTTATGGCAAGTTCTGGGCATATGAATAATGTGAAGAAGGTCAAATTTGTAATTACATTTGAAAACCAAAGATACAAACCTGTAATGGCAATCACGATAGAGGACCGAATATCATTTGAGGTATGCAACACTATTTGCTAGTCAAATGAGCCTCTCTGTAGCATGGTATGCAAGCTTCCCTAAGGTGCATTATCTTTGTGTGTCAACCGAATTTCCCGAGGGACTACTTCCCTATGGATATACAAGCTATTAAGGAACCCTTCTAAATCACTTGAAGTCCTCCACTCATTCTCCTTAGCATAAAATTCGAGCCCTGTGGTGGATTTCCTCTTTCAGGCTAAAGTGAAAAACAAAGTTATTTGAAGAGGGTCGAAACCCTTGTTGAAGCCTAGATTCAAGGCCTGATTACCATGTGGATCGATGGAAAATGTGCAAACTTTGTGGCATCCTCTATGGCAAACCTTCATGTGTAGGCATCTAAGCTCTCTCTATGTCGTGTGGCATCTAGTTACCTTGAAACTATGAGAGCTCCTATGGCATCTTATTATCTTTGGTATGCAAGTTTCTGTGACATCTCGTTGTTATGGAAATATGTGAATTCTGTGTCAAAAGTTCTATGCGGTAATATGCAAGTTCGGTGAGTTTTGTAACAAATATTTATGTCATTCATACGAATTTATAACTGGCACTATTCTCTGATCATGCGAATCTCTCTATGGATTTCTGAGACATATATGTGAAAGTTTGTGGATGTGCAAAGTTTTGATGTTAAATCTGAATTCAGTTCTGAGGCACAAAATCCTTACAATTATGACATCCAAATAATCTATATATATACATGTTGTCACCTTGCTTACACACCTAGGTTAATGTGGGAAAAATCCTCAACCCCACAAGGTGTGACCTATTAGAAAATCAGAAAACCAAAAAGATTTTCTTATTCTTGATAATTACTTGTGATGTTTCTTGTTATTATGATTCTTTATATCTTCTTTCTTTTAGTTCATCAAGCAATTACCAAAGCAAAAGCACATAAAATAATAAACACTTGATGTAGGCACAGGGCCAGGGCAAAAACCCCTCGAGGGGAAAACCCAATGAAGAAATTCTTCCTTTCAATAGTATTTTTTGAGACTCTTCACCCTAGACTAAGACAAGACCTTTCCTCCACACCAAGTCAACCTCCCAGAATTTCGACCCCTTTTGAGCAACTTCGACTAGGCAACAATGTCTAGCCACTGGCAGCTTTTGGCAACAAAGAAACTTGGAAGACTTTGATCTCCCAATCAAGAGCACGAAACAAAAAGAAAGAAACACCAAATTCTTGATTTTCCTTTTCTCCTTGAACTTCCCCAAACTCGCATTCACTTCGGCTTCCCGACAACAGACTTTGCACCTTTTCCCAACTACAAGAGAACTTCACACTTTTTCCCAGCTATAAGAGAATTTCACACTTCTTCCCAGCTACAATAGAATTTCACACTTCTTCCCAACTACAATAGAAATCGAACTTGTGTGAGAGAGTAATGCTCCAAATGAATTCGATGAGCTTACATTTATAGGCTCCATGTGAGGTCGAATAAGGTGCTTAGGCCGACTTGATCTTTTTCTAGGCCGACATGGTGTGGGTGTTACATAATTCATATTTGACTCAATACTTAACCTTTTTACATGATTCAAAAACCCAAGAAGGGTCTCTTTAAAAGTACAATGACTCTATTGACTCATAAGATCCTAGAAGTCCTCAATGAGAACTTTGACCTAAAACATGGTGACCCAAGCATGAAACTCATTCTTTAATAAGTCACAATAATAATAATAATAATTATTATTATTATTATTATTATTATTATTATTTTCTTTATTCTTTTGACAAGTACATTACATGATGTCTCAAGTACATTAATGAAGACCAAACATAGTTACATTTTTCAACATGGCCTTGGTGGCAAAGCTTAGAGAAGGGATTGTTACCTAATCCCAACTCTCTTCATTAAAGCTCTCCCCTAGTTAAGCTAATGGGGGTGGTCCCTAAGAATGGTTAGTAAAGTGAAACTTGTTAGAAACAACAAGTTCTAGGAGACTAAGGTTAAGGGAACTACTTCTCAAAAGGTAACTTGATTCAAGATTTAGCAAGTGTGAATGATGAGCAATGTGAGAGATATATTTCAATATAGCAATTTAACAGTAAAGAGTATGAACCAGTGCCTTGTAAACAATGCTCAAATGAAAATATCAAGTACTTGAAAAATGGAAATGGAAACTCAAGTTACAATGACAAGTAACCCTGCAAAACAAGTGTTAGTTCAAGATATGAATCATATTATATGAGTAACAAGAATATAACTTGCAAAAGTGAATGGAACTTACGCTTATGAGTGAAATGCTCAAATAGAATGATAAAACATCAAATAACCATGAGCAAGTAAACTTCAAGATGACATGAGAGATACACAAAATGGTATTGCAAGTGAAATGGAAAATGCTCATAAATCAACTTGATCAGATGATGCTAAAAACTAGACTGTGTGAAATGCAATTATCTTGGTTAATTTTAAATTAGATGCCTAGGCTATGGTGAGAAATTTCTCTTTCAAATTCCTACCACAGGGTAAATATTGGAGTGAGTTGCAAGGAATATGAGTTGAGGAGGTACTTGTCTTTTGTTAACAATACCCTTCCCAGGATCCTTGCAATCCACATGTCTTCATTCTTACAAGGGCTCGACCACAAGAGAACTGCGAGGGCACACGTTTTAACCTTACTCCATACCAAGTGAAAGAAAAATCAGAAAATTTGTATTCTAAGAAGTCTATTCAACCAAACTTATACTTGGAAGTACTTTTTAGAGATGCAAGACTAGTTTAGTATTCAAGGTGAAATGCCTAAATGTGAGGGAAATGCTTCCAATGAGATATGTTGATGACAATGTGCTTCCAACAGAGATATAACAATGATGTTTGTCATCAAGATTTGCACTTAGCACAATATGACATAAACTAGAAATGGTGCTCCATAAACCATGTATCAACAACTCAAATGGAAATACTAAAATGGAAAACTAGCTCAATACTTCAACGCACAAGCTTTGAAATGAAAATGTATCTTCACATGTGATATATCATTCAAGTGAAAGTTGCATCATTAAAATATAAGAGATCATAAGCTAAATGAGTTGCTTGAATATGTAAATCAAATGAGCTAATGAACCAAAGGGAACGAATTAAATTACTCAAGTTAACTTGCAAGTAAATGAAATTAGCACAAATTGCTCCAAATGAAAATGTATTCAAAATGAGATTCCAAAATTGATACAACTTACAACTAATAAACTAAAGTAACTTGAAAATGAAGCTATGAAGTGAGTGAGTGTTGTGATGCAAATGAGAGTTATTCAAGTTACTGAAACTTGCAACTAGATGAAATGAAAGGTTAGCATATGACCATGTGCTAAGCTTGACAAATGGAGAGAAAAACAAACTTCCAAGAAAATTAGTCAAGCACCAAAGGAGATGGTTCCCCAATCTCTAAGAGAGAAAATTTACTTTTATTAATATGATGTTACAATGATGAGAGCTTCCTTTATAGTGAGGAAAGGCTACAATTTCAAGAAGGTTGTTACAATGAAAATTTAACTTTGAAACACTAGAACTCCTTGAGAAAACAGTGAGAAAATTTCACCAAGAATTTAGCAATGGATTACAAGAGAGACCCCTCAAAGAATATCTTGAAATTCCAGCCTCTTGAGATGATGAAATCTGCCAACAAAGGGAGATGAAAGGGGATGTTCTAATCACTGTTATGGCAGAGATTTGTGGCAGTGCTTTGCACAAAGGAAAAGGAAGTGCCCCTTCCCAAAAGCCAACGACCTTGATAAGAGAGATAGGTTGCCTCAAGTGCTCACGGCCCAGCCGATTTGGCCTCAAATCAGTGCTAAGGGTTCTGCAAAATGGTAAGTAGTTTCAGCATTGCTCTCTCTCAATCCTGCCAACAAAAAGGGTGAGAAAACTCCTCAACAAAATCTGACTTCTCTGCAAAACAAATCCCCAAGGTTGAGTGGAAAATGGTGTAAGAAATATGCAAAAAATTTACAAATATAATACACGAAACTAGATCAAGGATTAGAGTAGAACTTCTCTCCTAGCCTAGTAGTCAACATGCTCTTATTAGCAAATATAATAGATGTAAGTGCAAATGTTTAAGGTAAATGATTTAAATGAAGTAGTCTTGACTACAAGTCAAAGCTAAAGATCGCTGCAAACACAAATCCAATGGTAAAACTTTGGGATGTCACAATGTGGGTTCTTCCAAAGAGTGGATTGATTCCTTCAAGAATGTCCCCACATGCTTGAGACTTGATCCAAAATTAATTTTCTACAACACTCCAAATGGAATCATTAGATCCACATAGTTTAGAAAAATATAATGAGAAAAAAATCTTAGAGATTTAGATGAAAATCTACCAAAACATTCATTAACTAGAATAAATTTCTAAAACCAAATGCTAGTGCAAGATATCTCTACACAAGCATATCTTTGACAAGCATAGGGAAATAATAAGCACAATATTACCAATAGAAAATGAAGCTCATGATCAAGAATTATACCCCAACCATAGAAGAATAACACCTCATAGTTGAACCACAAAGTCTTTTATTGCTTTAAAATGTGACTATACAAAAGAGCAGGGCTTCCCCTAGCACAAGAACTCGTATCAAGATACAACAACAGGAGCCAAAGGCTCATCTAAATAGGAGAATGGGAGATATTCCAAAGAGAGAAACCCAATGACAAGTGGAGGATGGTGGAAATCACAAGAAAAATTCGAATTTGCCAAGTGAGGAGCTTTCAGCCAAGTGTAGAAGTCAAATCCTGAGTTGTGGCAGCGTTTTCTTTCTTCCCCATGTCCACAAATTTGAATTTCCTTTGTTGGTTGCCATGTGTGTGACTAAGTGGGTGAAATGGAGCACAATCCCATGAAAATCTCAAGCCAAAGCCCATGGAATGGAACCACTGCAAGTCGTTCCCAAATCTGCCCTGCATTAGCTTCCTGTAGTTGTGCATAGCTTCTGTTGAACTGAAGAGCGTGGAGCTGGAATGAAGGGCAATGTACAAGTGTAATTTTTTGGTGAAACATTATGGAGACATTATGGAGCAAACAAGGATGTCATAATTTCTAAAGCAACTCAGGTAGATACACAAGTATCTCAGCAAACAGAGCTTTCGAAAGAGAAGGCGAAAAAGAACAATAGGAAAGACGGTCCAAAAGAAATCAGAGCTAGAGCTGAAGACGTTAATGGTTACATAAGGACAAAGGAAGACGAAGATGCAAGTGCTCGTAAAGCACATGAAAGAGAAGACAAAAAAAGAAAGAACAGGGAAACAAACTTTATTATCAGGGGAACAAGAGATTATGGGAAGAATGAAAGTACTCTCAATTTGACAAGAGACATTTTGAAAGAGAAACTACATTCAAAAGGGCAAATTTGTCAAGCAAGGAGGGTGGGGAAGATATGGGAAAAGAAGCCTCGACCCATAAAAGTCACCATGGCAAGCATGCAAGACAATACCATCTCTTGGGCAAAAATAAACTCTTGAAAGGCTCACACTTCTTCCTAGATGAAGATTTAACCAACAAACAACAAGAGGAGAGAAGGGAAGAAGTGGAGAAAATTAGAGCAGCAAGAAATGAAGGGACAAGGGCATGGTTGTACAATGTAAAGCAGCTATTGCAGTGTTTGGGCCTCAAGGCAAAACAGGGCAGCAAGTTGGCAATAAAGAAAAAACAGAGAATTCGATAATAGGGGGGAACAACAAGATCAGTATGGATGAAAAGTGGTGAAGACTCAAATTTGAGTCTTATGTGCCAAACTGCGTAGCAGTCAAATCCTACCCAGGTCTACCTAAGTTTAGTTTGTTGGAATTGTAGATGTTACCCTTGGAGGAGGGGACCTGGGTTAGGGCCTGTTGCGGAAGGTAGAAACATAATTTGTCTCACGGAAACTCATGAACATGATGGTTGCAAAACCCTTGTGTTTGATGGTTATTTGAAGTTAGCAGTTTGGAACAAAGTAGCAGACAATAGCAAAGGGTATGGGGGAATACTAGTTTTAGTGAAAGAAAAAGAAGGGCGTCACATTAAGTTAATGAAAGAAGATGCAAATAAACAATATTTATGGTTCAAAATATCCGAGAATGAGAATCACATAAGAATTGCAGCATGCTATTTTGCCCCTCAAATCTCAAAAATTACAAAAATAAGGGGCTAAACAGCAAGGATCCGTATGCAGCTTTAAAGCAAGATATTGTCGCATACTCTCAGAAGGGAGAAGTTCTTATAGAGGGAGATTTCAATGTTAGAACAACACATCAACAAGCTAGTATTATTTGTTCCAAAGAGGATCACAATCCTATTTGGCTCAATGAAGAGGAGAATCCCCAATGGATGAGATGTTCAGAAGGTGACAAAGTTAACAATCATTTTGGGGAGGAGTTATTTACACTGTGTGGTGCTTTCAACTTAATTATTTGCAATGGTCTAGATAGATGGAAAAGGTTTGGGAACTTAAAATCAGACGATAACCCAATTTATATAAACGTATCATGGTTGGAAGAAAGGCAGCATAGGAGGAAAATCCAATTCTCTCAGTGATCACTATCAAGGGGCAAAATTCTTCTAACACAAGAAAATTGTACTATCTTCAAGACAATGTTAGAGAGATTAATTCAGAAGGAGAAAACCGGTTTCAAAAGCTTCAACAATCATCAGTTAACATATATAATTCAAAGTGCACTTGAGAAATGTAAAAGAGAAAAAAATAGGAAATCATAATCAAATTGTTTTCTTGTAAATGCTTGGTTTGATGAAGAATGCAAAATGGCAAGGAGAACTTTGAAAATGGCAGGCAAGGAGAAGATGAACGTAAAGTTATATAAGCAAATACTAAAAAGGAAAAAAGATGAGTTCATGCAAACAAGGCAAGAAGAGTTAATATACCTAAGCAAGAATAACCCAAAGATTTTCTGGTAGGAACTTCAACCAAGGAACAAGCAAATCGAAAATAATATTACAACCAATCAATGGTTTAAATATGCAAGACAACTCTATGAGAAAGAATCAGAGGCAAAACCTCCCCCCAGGATCAACACAGCTACAAATCTCTTCACGTTACAAGAGGTCGAGATCGGAATTAAGAAGCTAAAAACAAGAAAGGCAAAGGACATGATTGAACTTGAAGCAGAGTATCTAAAATGGGGAATGAACATTCTTGCACCACACACCATGGAAATATTCAACAACATCATTCAGCAAGGATTCCCAAGAGACTAGACAACTAGCCTACCCTTTTTTAAAAGTGGAGACATTAATAATCCTTCCAATTATAAAACCATTATGATCAATCCTTTGTTTGCAAAGCTTTTTAGCAACATTGTAGAAACTAGATAACCGGATTCGTCCTAGAGGACCCTCGAATCCCGAATCCAGCGTGTCCGATGCAATTCTGCCCTGATTTGTGTCCAAATCCAATGACATGTCGTGTCCTATTTTGACACGTCGAATCCGACTGCGTGTCATGATTTTGGCAGTGTGTTCTGTTTTCCAGGACTTGTTAGGTGGCAAAAGTGACCTGTGCAGGTATGAAAAGGCTGCATTTGGTCATTACAAACACGCATATTTTCATTTGGCAAGCGTTTTGGCAGCTTAATGATCAAGTCTAGGCCCTAGTATTGATATGTTATTCATGGTAATGTTAAATTCTTAAAGTAAAAGTGACATTCTCCTTAATCTTCATTTTCATCC
>APFE030300832.1:51968-118568 GCA_000404065.3 Pinus taeda | reverse complement strand
ATATATACCGAAATATAGTTTTTATCCATGTTAAATTGTAGGTTGCAGCTTATCTAATCAAATTAAAATATAATTAATTCTCAAAGTTCATAGTTCACTTAAAAAAAAAATAATAGAATCAAAATTTACTATTTAGAAATTAGAATGTGATATGCTTGGTCTTGATTCTTGAATATTCATTGTTCATTGTTCATGTACAACTTACAAGCACATAAGAAAATAACTAAAGTCTAATCCTATTGATTTCCTCTGCCCCTCTTGCGAGAAAATGCCACAGCTTTCCCTTTCCCTCTAGATGCAGATGCTGGTGCTGGTGGAGTTGGCAGTGGAGTTTGCTATGCTCTAGAAGCTGAAGAACTAGAAGTAGGAGCTATAGGAGGTAGACCACATCCTCTACTAGTGGCAGGGGTAGTCCGGGCAGGTGGTGTCACCTGGAAACATTACAATCTCCCAATCCTGAAATCCTGAAAAACTGATAAGTCTGCTGCATTTTGAATGAAACCTAAAATTCTACTTTCTCCATATGAAATCCAATGAGGCCGGAACAACTCTCAAACATCCTGAGTCATTTCATGGTAATGTTAAAAATTTAAGTAAAAGGATGAAAATGAAGATTAAGGAGAATGTCACTTTTACTTTAAGCATTTAACGTTACCATGAATAGCATATCAATACTAGGGCTCAGACTTGATCATTAAGCTGCCCCACTCAAAAATTATTTGTTTCTTTCAAAAAAAATTGCAGCTTATGCAGGCAACGTTTTCTATCAACAGAATATGCGTTTTCCAGATGCAGGACACGACAAAAACCGGCGAATACGTTTTACATTTTATAGGACACGATGAAAAACGTTTTCGACACGTTTTAGGGTCGTTTCTGTGTCTGACTCGTAAAATACGGGACACGGGACCTTGGAGGAGGTGTCCTGTAACTTAGATTGACATGTATTTGAATTTTGTATGTACTATGCATGCTAATAGCTATAGATGAAGGTTTATATTTGAAATCAATAAATTTGTATCATTAATTAAAATTTGTATAGAAATATCTTAATTTTTTATATATATATATTAATAATATATATATATATATATATATAACGAATCATACGTGTCCTGTTCCGGGGGGTCAACGTGTCCGAATCCGAGACCACAAACCCCGAATCCTACGAATCCCAAATCCTCATGTCAAGTGACTTAGCTGATAATGTGATCATTGACTAGCACTTGCAAGTTTTGGTTTAACAACAATCGTAATTCCCAACATTTTGTACTAAGCAAACCCGGGCAAGGGTCCAGCTCGGTCGGCTCGACCAATTCTGAATCGGTTCGACCATTTTTTAAAATATAGGAGGAGGCCAACTAGGCTTCAATGGAGCCAAAACATTTAAATTTAAAATACGAATTTTCATTTTTTTTAAATGAGCATGAAGAACATGCTTAAAAATAAAATACAAGTATATATAAATAAAAATTTACATTATGAAGACCAACCATAGTTACCAAATTCAAAAAGACCAAGAAACACGCTAGAGTGAAAGAAAGCATGAAATAAGCTACAGTTGAAGTGACTTTAGTAACGCCTATGTTCAATATCTAATTAGTTATTATAATCTAATATTTATTTTAACAGCATCCCTTAATGGTCAATCTTCTAACTACACCACGTTTATCCTAAATTTAGAATTTTTTAGGAATTGTTACCCTTCTTTTAGCAGGGTTACATATTTCATTTTCTAGTAGTACCATTGTAAGCCCAAAGAATACAAGCCTAAAGCCATAAATTAGTCCCATGGGATGTTCTTTATGTGAGAGTGTCCTAGATCCCTGGTGGTGTGGGCGGTCATAGCCAGTATTCTTGGCTTTATTTCAATGTTGCTTGGTTTAATGGCACTGTTGACATCCCCCTAGTAGGCAGTAACTCCCCGATTTGATGGGCATCCTTATGCCCTGGGGTGGTATGTGGTCATAATGGAGGTGGATCTATTAGAACTCATGACTTATGGGACCACTAAGTGTCTAACCCAGTGTTTTAAAAACCAACCAGCTTGAACCAAAAACCGGTCAAACCAGCCAGTTCATTAGCCAACCAAGTCAAATCTGCAGAAAAATCGAGTTTAACCCACCTTCTCACCCAAAAATCACATACACTGGTTCTAACTGGTTGATTTAGGACGAAACCAACCGGTTTATGGTCAAAACCCGTCAATTTTGTCCTAAACCAGTCAATTCGATACCAAGGCATTTTAGGAAGGTTCTAGGGTGTTTTGGAGGGAAAATAAGAGTTGTTTCCCTCCAAAAACACCCACTCCAAGCCTTTAAAAGGAGCTTACCCCTCTCATTTGTCTCACACATCTCATTTGGAGTTTTTGTGAGTTTGATTAGGAGCTTGGAGGGTGTTGAGTTTTTGTTGGAGTAGTCATCATGGAGGCTTGGAGTTGGAGCTATTTTGGAGATAGTTTGGAGTTGTCAATGGAGTTGGCATCTTCAAGAGGAGGCTAAGGAATCTAGTTTGCATTTCCAGGTAAGAATTTTTCACTTGAAAAAGTCCTCATTTCACTGTTGTCCATGTATTAAATTTTTGATGTGTTCTATGCTATCAAATCTCTAGTTCTATGCTATCAAATTTTGTAGGCACATGTCCATTTTTTTCCCTAAATTTAGCTTTGGTTTTCCATTTTTCTTAGCTGCAATTTTCTTTTAAATAGCAATTTTTTTTGCAAATTTTAATTATTTCAAGCCAACATGGCTCCAAAAGCCAAGGACAATGCATGGGCTCATTGTGATTTGATTGAAGGAAAAATGACATGCAAGTTTTGCCATAAATCTATTGGAGATGGGAGTATTCTCATATTGAAACAACACTTAGCTGGGATAAGAGGCCAAGTAAAGCCATGTGAAGCACCAAATGAAGTGTTAGGTCCTATTAGGGAGAAGGCTAAGGAGAAAGCCATCCAATATGACATGGAAAGGAAGAGGGAATTATTAGAAGCCATGAAAGAGAGTGGGTATGATGATTATGAAATTCAAGACTCCTCTTCTATCCCTTCCACCAATGACCATGTTGACCACTACATGTCAACGACCCATAGCAGTACACCCCCTTTTCTCGCAAAAGGGATAGTGCTTGATTGACGTGTCAGTGTCGTTCAGCTGTCATCATCAATTTGATTTCCAAGATGTATAATGTAAACCCATTCTGCATGTATATGATGTAAATAATCTCAGCAGATCCGTGTCATGTATGTAACAACTAGGTAAACCTAATTTTCTGGTGACGATTTACATTCAGGGAGGCTTTTTGTCTCACTAATCCATTCTCGGATGGTCGGCAGAGTTTTCCTTCATTCTTACCCCAAAGCTGAAATGGATTTTGCCGCTGGAATTTAAGGCGAGTCCTAGTGTTCTAGATCGAATCTATGGAAAAGTGATTTGGGAATAATCCAAACTATTTGGTTACGTTATTTTATTACAAACTGCTTAGTGTGTTGGATTATATTTGTGTCACATAAATGGGTAGTTTGTGAGGGTCTATTACAAATGGGTTTTCCCCCTTATGATGTAAAAAATATGAAAATCATAATGTACAATATCTTGAGAGTTGGAAAAATAATTTATTCCCTCATAGGTTAATTAATTAAATTTTCTGGCCATAAATTAATTAAAATCCTAAGCCAAAATTTTATTTAATTCTCGGTCCTAGGTAAATTTAAATTCTCCAAAGGCAACATTCGTCGGTCCTAAAAAAGTAAATTTTAAGATGTCCAAGGACTAAGGTAAATTAATTATTTTAATAAATTTTAAACCTTTGATCCTTGGGGTTAAGTCAAAGTCAAAATTTTGGGAAATTAACTAAAAAGTTCTAATTTTTGAGTTAATTAAAATACATTTAATTGAAAAATTCGAATTTCCTCAAGAATTAAATATTTCGAAGGATGAAATTTAAAAAAAAAAAAAAATCATCAATGGTTGAGATTGCTTTGACAATGATCACTCGAACTAGCCGTTGGAGAATTTATCTTTAAATAGGAAATTACTTGTCAGTCTATCTATCTAATCTCTGAGTCATGTGCTTAGCAAGAAGCTCTTGTATAATCTTTTTTGGAAAATAAATAAAGACTTTGGGGTTAAATTCCGCTAGTGTTACTCTTCATGGGAATATTGCAAGATGTGTTGTTTTCATGCATAATTTTTTCAAGTCATTCATGATAGTTTCTAAAGAGTGATTTGAGTACAGGTAACTTGCTTAGTCACTGGGGTTTAAATAATAATTTAAATTTTGAACATAATAGCATGTATCTCTATTTGTCTTAATTTTATTATTATGTTCTCGCTCTATTTTGATGGTTGGATTGAGTTTTGCAGGGAAATCTTGATTTTTAAATCGTCGGACGTTAGGGGAAATTTTCAGTTGGACCAGCCAACTCCCAATCTGTGTTATCTAAAGAGCCCAGTTAAATTAGCTTCGATCTTATCATAAAATTTAAGTGGTGATATAAAAGGATTTCGAGTTAGCACCTCCTATTTTAAAAGTTTATTTTTTGTGTGGAAAATTGATAGATATGGTTGTTGAGAGCCTTAGATTATCAGATATAGGAGCAGATTTGGACTCATACTCCTCAGATCTGATAGATCTACCATTCTTGTGCATACATTTGTAACTTTTTTTGGTTTTCTAACTTGGGTTTCTCGAGTTTATTTACTTTTTGTATATCTGGGTTTTGAGTGTTTTTGTTTTTAGCTACAGGTTGTAGATCTGAAAGAGAATTTTGATTTGAAGCTAGATCTACACTCTAGAGTGTAAGATCTGGCCTCAATACCATTTAGCAAGGACATTATTCAAAAGATTTTACAGTCTGAAGGGTTTCAATTTTTCTGAGGATTTCATAAGCTTTGTGAAAAAAAATCTGAAGCAGGGACATATCATTTTAATCAAGATTTTTTGGAAAATCTTTTTATGTTTTTGGGTTACTGTTTTCTGCTATGTTTTTCCCTTCTTTGGAAAAAATCGAATTTTTTTTTCTCTCTCCCTCTTCTGGTGGGTTTCTCTCTACCTGCGTTTTGGGGTTTCTCCTCATCTCTACGTTTTTCCATTTGCAGCTCACTCTTCCTCCTCAAACAAATTCGATTTCCTAACCCATACTGTCTGCAAGCCTACAAACCCTTCCTCGACCCTCAGCTTGTTGCCTCTGCGTTTATTTTTTTACAAACCCTAGCTCTCTCTGATAGCCTCCCTTATCCCTCCATTCCTCTCCCTTATTCACAGCTCTTCTTCCTCGAGTCTCCAACGTTGCCATCACTCCTCTGCACGTCCTTCTTTTCCTCCATTGACCTGCACACAAACTCCTTCCGATGTTTCCATTGACTGCCCACTGCCTGCTCCCTCTTAACATGTTGCCAAGCCCTGTGTATCCTTGCTCGTTGCTCTTCAAAACTTCTCTCCTTCATCGTCGTCTTCGAGCTTGCCTGCAAAAACATTTCATTTCCTTTTGTTGCATTACTTTATTTTGATATGCATTAGGTTTAGGTTTTGTTATTTCTTATTTTTTTTTAAACTTTGGTTTGGTTAAATTCATTTTAATTTAAAATTCAATTTTTTTTTGGGTTGTTGTTTTTCGATTTTATTTTTTTTATTTGATTTTATTTTTGTTTTACTTTTTTTCATTTTTTATTTTAACTTATGATTTTGATTTTTTATTTTCATTTGAAAAACATTCAAAATCTAAAAAATTTAAAAATTGTTTGGTGACTTTAGAATTGCTAGAGAAATAAATTAAAGGAGGACTTGTGCTTTCACATTAAAAAAATTAATGTGGCCTATGGCCCATTAAAAATTTAATTTATTAATCCTTTGATTTGTTTTACTTTCCTCACATTGAAAGTATTGATTTCTTCATTTACCACATTAAATTAATTGCCTAAGGAATAATTAAATTGTTAATCTAAAGTTCCTTTGTGTCCTTTCGTGGTAGTGGTTTTTCTATTGTCGGGTGCGATTAATGTTTTAAACATCACATTGACTATAGGAGAAAGATAAATTATTCTAAATTTGGGATTTAATTGCTAGAAGCTCTTGCATGATAAAGTTCTCATGATCGTTGTTTTGCCACATTTATAAATTGCTTTGGATAACTTGTTTTATTTAGTCTATGATTAATTCAATATAAAGACACTGGTCTATAATCAATTTTATCTTGTGGTTGTCTTATTTTAATGTATCCATCTCAATTGACCAAGACTTGTTCTCAATTCATCAAGTTGTTCATCCTTAAATCTCCTAGAGCTTGTGTTCCATAGACTATCTTTATCCATTCACCTTAAGGACTACCCCCCTTGAATTGTCTAGGAGAGAGTCTAAACAGAGTGAGTAAGGATTAGAGTGACAACCCTTACTCTGAGAGTTGTCGCGGTGCCTAGACACTTTGTGCGACAACAAACCCCTTTCACTATGTTCTCCCTTCTCTTGGCCAACAATCAAAGGGAACAAAGAGAACAAACATCCAGAGTTATTTCTCATCCCCTGCCACCATTGCCTCTTCTAATCCCACCATGGCTCAAAACAAGTTGTTCCATCATGTCAGATGGATGGATTGATGGAAAGAATTGCATTATCATTAATTTCCTTGTTTCTTGCCCTCAAGAAAACATGTTTTTGAGATCAGTTGATGCATCTGATAAGGTGAAGGATGCAACCCTTCTATTTGAGCTTTTGGATGACATTATTCAAGCAGTGGGGGAGCAGAATGTTGTGCAGGTCATCACAAACAATGCCTCAAACTAAAGATGCTTGAGTCGAAATATAGGACCATATTTTGGACTCCATGTGCTTCACATTGCATAGACCTCATGCTTGAGGACATAGGCAAAGTGGAATGGGTAAAAAACAATGTAGAGTATGCCAAGTGTATTACAAAATACATTTACAACCACTCATGGGTATTGACCCTAATGTGGAAAAACATTGGGGGCAAGGAGCTTGTTAGGCCTGCAATTACGAGATTTGCAACTCACTTCCTCACGTTGCAATGTCTCAATGCTCAACAGAAAAACCTACAGAAAATGTTTTATTCTGATGATTGCACTGAATCTCGGTGGTTTAGTAGACAAGATGCCAAAGACACCAAAAAGAAAGTGTTTGACAATTATTTTTGGAAAAGGTCTGCAAAGCTTGTGAAAATTACCAAGCCCCTTGTTAAAGTGCTAAGGAAGGTGGATGGAGAAAAATTGGCCATGGGCTACATTTATGAGGCTATGGATCATGCAAAGGAGCATATACGAGCAGCTTATAAGGACAGATTAGCTAAATATGGTCATATAAGGGAGATCAGTGATAACAGATGGAACAATCAACTTCATCGCCATACACATGCGACTAGGTATTTTTTGAACCCAAAGTATCATTATAAAGCTTAGCTAAGAGATCTGCGGGATGGGGAGGTGAGAGTTGGATTGATTGATTGACTGGAGTGCATGGTCCCTATCCATGCAGACCAATTGGAAATACATAGACAACTTACTCTTTTTAGTAGGAGGGCAGCTGGTACCTTTAGCAAAAACTTGGCAAAGATGGCAAGAGATGTGGATCAACCAGGTAAGCAATTCCAATGTCCAAATTATTTTTCTTTTCGAGTTAAATTGCTTACAAATTTACAATACAAATTATCTATAAATACTTGTAATTTTTAAATAAGTAATGAAATGAACTAAGTTACTAATTAATGTCTTTTTCTTTGCAGCACATTGGTGGGAGTCATTTGGTAGTCAATGTCCTCAATTGCAAAAGTTTGCAATTAGGATCCGCAACCAAATTTGCAATGCTTCAGGTTGTGAGTGTAATTGGTCTGTTTTTGAGCACATACACACGAAGAAGGCAAACCATTTGGAACAAAAACAGTTAAATGATCTTGTCTTCGTGCAATACAACCTTCGACTAAGGCAGAACCAAGTGATGAATAAAACCCCTGATCTAGATCCCATTGTGCTGGACGATATTGATCCAACATCATAATGGGTGGAGGCGACTAAAGATCTTGTGTTTAACGTTGATTTTGACATTGACATGGCATTAGTGGGGGATGAACCAGATTTGGTGGCGCCATCAGAACCAGGATTAGTAGCCGCATCAAGGAAAGGAAAACATCCAATGGAAGGCACTAGTCATGCAACTCAACCAACTTGTGCTTCCATTAAGTCCACTTCTATTGTTATTGGCGGCAGTGCTACTAAGGTTGCGGATGAAGCTAAGGCATCCTCAAACTCTGAACCAAATGATGTCTATGTAGCTCCTGATGATGACGATGATCATGTGTCTAGTAGTGGTGATGAATTTGATGATTGATCATGTGTAAAGTCTAGACTTGTAGTCTTGTAGTAGGCCAATGGCCTCATAGCATGTAGTAGTGTTTTTGGACTTTATAGGCCATTTAGAGCCTCATTGCTTATGTATTTTGTCTATGATATGTGTTGCGCTCAGTGCCATTTTGATATATCAACCTTTACATGGTATATAAATGAGCAAACTTTGCATATTTTGTCTCTTTTGGCTTGGAATGATGGTTTTAAATCTTAAAAATATTTTTTTAATTAAAAAATAATTATTTAATGTATTTTTTTAAAAACCAATTCATTGAGATTTGACCAGTCCCGGTTAGACCGGTTCCGGTTCGAAACCCGGTTTATTAGGTGGACCGGTCCGGTCACTGGTTCCGGTTTTTAAAACTATGGATACCACTAAATAAACAAAGAACTTACCATCGAAGTGTTGTGTTGTGTGTGATGAAACATTTATATTATATGGGTATTGACATTATGGAGAAATTTATCAGAGCGAAAGACACAAGGAAATTGATAGCAAAACGTATTTTTATAAGTGCATATATCCTTCAAGCTTCAAATAACTTGTACATAATGGTTTTTTCTTTTTTTTTAAATGCATATAGCATTATTAAGATGACGTGTACTAAATGGTATTTCTGTAAAAGGATGTCGTATTTCAGTTAAAGGCATGCATTACTAATTAGTGATTATATCATTAAGACATAAAATCCGGGAACTAATTCATGGCAGAGAAATTTTAAAAACCTGTACTTTTGAAATGATGGGACTTTATGACCTCAAAACTTTAGATTTGAAATTTACTAAGGAATTTTGATAAAACTGATGGCAAAGAAATTAAAAAAAATATACTTCTTTCGAAATGATGGGACTTCAAGACCTAAGAACTTTAAATTTGAAATGTTATACAATGATACGAATTTTATTTCTTGCCCGACACCACATAAGAACCCATAATGCACCCATTTTAGGGGTTCACGTACCCATTTTTGGGGTACAATGAACCCATTTAAGGAAATGAACCCAGGACACAAGTATTGAGTATCAGGTTCTTATGGGAAGAACCCAGTTCGTATGGGTGCGTGACGGTATCCATATGTGAGGAATGCGTTTTCATGGTTTAAAGTTCTTTACAGAGATATATTAATTATGTAATCTACTTTGGTTTTCTCCTTGAAGGAAGTTATTGTCTTCATTTCAATATGTAAATTGTCATTTCCGCTTGATATCAAATTTGAAATTTCAAAGTGAATGTTCATGTTTAAGTCTTTAAATGATTTATTTTTCTTGTTGTAAGTTGGAAGATTTCAAAATTCATATATATTATAATTTTTAAAATATATAATATATAAATTATAATATACCCTCGACAAACCCACATACACTGTTTCAAAAGGTGGCACATCCGTCCCCGTCCCTGTCCCTGAACCCACGTTTTCTGTCAACATAGGGTATATCCTTGTTTGTGTAATTAGTATTGTCCCTCTATATGATATTCACTTTCTACAAAATAATAGAATCAACCAGAAAAACCTCAGCTATGTACTTTGTTGAAATTGCTTTAGTATCTCAAGGATAAAAATGAAAAACCAAAATAACCACAAGATTACACACTCCTATAGTATCAAGCACTACAACGAATAAATATATCCTTGTTACAATGTTAGTTGATCAGTAATGCATCTCTCTATGATATTCAGTTTCTACAAAATAATAGAAATTAGCCAAACAAAACCCTAAAAAAGCCTAAGCTATCTAATTAGTTGAAACTGCTGCTCTGCTGATTATAGTATCTTAACAAGAAATCAAAATAACAACATACAGGTCTTCAGTGGGAAATTGCAAAAATATAATAAAAACATGAACCTTTACAGAAAATATGAGGCAAATTTATATTCAAAACATAGGAATACTAAACTTGAGTTCATAACACTGGTCATACTTGGGCAATTCTCTGGAAGACAAAAGGCTGAAAAAATTTGTGTGACAGAAGACTATGACATAGAATTATAGGAAAAAAGGCAGACTGCGTAGACCCATGACCTCCAAGGTTGTGTTTAAATTTGGTCGTGAGAAAATCTTGTTGAATTTATGAAGCCCTCCATGATTCATAAATGGAACTCTACTTACTGTGAAGGGCCCACTAGCATTCCTATGAGTAAAACCTTGATATTTTCAATCCTAGGTTAGGAAATTTTATTTTCCTCAGCTATAAGGGCAAGGACCATAAATGATAAGAAATTGTCATAGAGTGCCAGAAGTCCTCAGGACATGACAGGTATTCAGTGTTTCAATAAGCACAGAGTAGCAAGAAATTATGTATCTCTCGTATGTAGCTATAATGGCCTCCACGTTCAGTGCAAGTTGTGCACCATGCAAGGATCATAAATATAGGAAAAGGTTTACTAGAGTTTCTAGCAACACAAGGACATGAGTGATATTCTGCAATTTCCTGTGTCGAGTAGAAAGAGATTATGTAGTGCCGACAGGAAGAGAGGATTTATTTCAACAAACAAAAAATGAAACCATAAAACCATAAAACCATAACATGGCAAAGATTTGCATCTAACTGGCTAAAATCAGATCAATCCAAGGTATCTGATAGGCTCCCTTATGGGTAAAGACATTCAAATTTCAGAAATTCAATCAGTTTCGTGTTGAGTAAGTGAGTCCTATGCATGACATAACACGTCTGGACTCAAAAATAATCAATAAACTTGGATCAATATCTCCCTCATAAGGTTGAGATATGACAACACCTACAAAACCAAACTTTTGGAAAGAACTTGCCTTCTACACCACAGGATCAAATTCACCCTATAACCAGAGGTAATGATCTTTGCTCCATGACGATGACGACCAGCATGAAGTACAGCTTGACCAGGAACATGAGAATATTCAGAAATCTCCTGCAATAAGTAAAGGACACGGAAATCTTAAGACATCCAATCCAATTCTCCAATCATACTATAAGCCTTAAAAGTTAAAACAACTAGCAACAGCTTGGATATGACATGTTATGGTAGACTGTTTAGGAACAGATGAGGTTAAGCTTTTGAACTAATCTATCACAAAAATTGCAACTCTGATGAGGCTGTAATTTTCCCTAGTGTTGTAAGGAAAATATCATCAAATGAACAGCAAGCTATGTTCGAAAAGACTACAACTATAAAACACAGAAAAATCGTGAAGATCCAATGCACGTCACAAACCCATTTAAAGTAACAATTCATAAGCTTTTTTCAGAAGTTAATTCAATATATTCTCATCTTTAAAGCAAGTTATTGTACATTGTCTTCATAATTTATACAGTTGAAAGAATCCAAAAACAACTGGAAACTTTGAACTCATTCTGTAATAACCATGGTCTTGAAGTCAACATCACAAAAAGACTATAGGCTTACAACATTTTTAAAAAAAGACAACCCACACTCTACCACATTTAAAAATATATATATTTCACTGCAAATTCAAAGAAAACCAAAAATCAAATAAATGTATCACACAAGCAGTCTCTCTTTTTGCCAACAGTGTCACTGTAGTTTCAGTGTGGGGAAAACCTGATCTGGATTGGATCATTATATTTTGTTTGTCATCCATCTCGATGCTCTCAAAGTGGAGGAATCAGCTCACAGGACCATTTTTACCAGTGGGACCCAATTTAGCAAATTCTGGTCTGAAACCTTCTGGGAGTATTTTGAAGCATTAAATGACGTTGTTTGCGGGTAAACTTTTGTCGCTTTAGCACCACATTTTTTTTCCTATTCTACACAGAGATCTTTCCAATGGTGTAAGATGAAGATCATAGTTTTGAAAACTCTGATGTACATGGAGCCATTCACCCATGATGCATTCATAGAGCACATCCAGAGGATGAGGACTTCAAGGAGGTGTTTCAGCAGTTGCAAATCCAGAGTCATGTGCACGATGGTGACAACACAGTTGACTATCATCTCTAGGACGGGTTACTCTACAGAATGGATAAGTTATGTGTTCCTAAAGGTGAGTGATTGCAACTGATTAGAGAGGCTCACACCTCCAAGGTTGCAGGGCGCTTTGATGTAGGGAAGACAGTGGCCAACTTGCAGAGGTATGTGTATTGGCCCAAGATGCAAAAGCAGGTAGCTAGGTTAATAAGAAGGATGCATGCTTTGTTGTACCAACGAGACTAGTAATAGGAAACAGGGTCTATATCGTCCCTTACTTGTACCCACTCGTCCCTAGGAAAGCATTTCCATGGACACTGTGGGAGGTTCACCAAAAACCAAGAAGGGGCATAATTACCTGTTTGTGGTGGTTTTTAGGTTCAGCAAGATGTGTGTTCTGATGCCCAGTAAAAAGACCATCAATGGGCAAGAAGCAAGCTTGTTGTTTGGACAGGGCAGGGTGCACTTTGGGATACCAAGGAGCATTATTTTAGATAGGGACACAAGATTCTCAGTGCATTTTGGACTACATTGTGGGAGAAGATGGACACGAAGTTGAAGAGGTCTACAACATTCCATCCACAAACAAAAGTAATCAACGGGACTTTGGTGCAGATTTTGAGGGGTTACGATCAGAAGCATCTGAAGACCTGGTTTGAAAATTTTGTATATATACAACACTCTTATAATAGAGCAGTCCACACTTCTACTGGTAAGTCCCCATATGAAACTTGTTTTGGAAATTTTCCACCTTCACCTTTGGATATTGCATATGGGCAGTGAGGAATGAGGGAGGATCTTACAGGGAATGCCTTAAGGGCAAAAAGATTTGTAGAAAATATTAGGCAAATCCATTTACATGTACAAGAGATACTGTAGAAGCACAAGAAAAATACAAGGCCAGGCATAATCAGCACGAGACAAAAAAGTCGATCAAGGTGGGAGACAGAGTGTGGTTACAATTGAACAAGGAAAGGCTACAGGATCCTGGTCAGAAAATCAAGCCTATGTCATATGGTCCCTTCAAGATACTGGAAAAGGTGGGAGAAAACACCTATAAACTCAATCTACCCCCATACATGCACATTTACTTAGTTGTGAATGTGGAGAATCTTAAACTCTATAAGCCAAGAAGAGCAACAGGTCCTACCTTATGTGAAGGATTTGGCACCAAATGCTTAGGCTGAGTTGACAGAAGATACAGTTTTGCAAAAGAGGTCCAGAACTACAAGACAAGTCCAGCATGACCTTTGGCAGATTGGGTTGAAACAACAACTTCCCTAACAAATGTTTGTCCAGACCATGAAAAAGAATAGGGAGTTTGTCTCTATAGACATGACTCTTCATGAAAGGGTACTTACCTAGCTATATATACAAGACCCTCATTCTCATCTGTATCATCCTACATCAATTTTTTATACAATATACAACTTACAATTACCATCCTACGATGGATGTCTTTGTCTATGAAGTATTTTAAATATTTTTGTTGCATATGCGACTTTTGGTCGTTACATTGGCATCAGAGCCATGTCTGATCCCGGATTTTAGCCATCAAACTCCGTCAATATTGTTGTCATCAAGACTCAAGTGTTTCGCTATGAAGTGGGAGGTTCTCCAATTCGCCAATTGGACTTTCGCTGTTTTAAAAAATTAAAATAAAAAGAGACAAGAAAAAAATATATAAGTACATAACAAAAATAAATAGATATTAAAAAAAAATAAAAAATAAAGAAGAAAAAGAGCTTATATATTATGAAAAAAATCAAAATAAAAAGAAAAAAAATACATAGTTAGAGAATATATTAAAAAAATTAAAATATAGAAAAAATAAAAGGTAAATATTAAAAATATATAATATATATATATATAAATAAATCGACCCTTTGGAAGCCATAGTCACATTCACCAACTACCACGATTGTCTGCCAGCATATCCTTGCAACTACACGTTGGTCGATTCTTACATAGCCATACGCTCCAAAACAACATATTGACACAGCTATGGAAGCGCCACCGCCCACGTTGCACACACCGTTGTCACCATCGCTCTGCCCACAGTACCGTTCAATCACTCTCTATCTGCCACCCTTCCTTGTTATTCCGAAAACCGGCCACCGTCTGCACTGTCTGAGCCGCTTCCGCCTCAAGAACCCATGCGCCAAAGTTTGCAGCCACCATAACTACTGTCTGCAACCTTCGGACTCCCTACCTTCCACATTCTGGTTGTCGAGTTCCCTCCGCCCCTATTTCCACTTCACCATATTTGTTGTTGTTGCCTCACTACTAAGTTACTAACCATACGTCATACGAAACCTTGTGCCATTGAACGTTGAACAATTAACCCAAACAAGTTGATGCATCCGTACAGTTTTGTACAGCCACCACCCATTTCGCATCTCTTAGGAAAGCCAAATAATTGTTTATTAAGGTACCTTGAACTAAAGGGTTATTGATCAATTATTAAAAGAATTTAAATTTTAGTTATTAAAACAAAAAATTGAAGTTGGGATGAATTAAAACTCGTCATTGTACTTAAAAGGAAAGAAGTGACTGCAATTAAAAATCAAATCAAAAGTTTGATTTATTAGTATTACTGAAAGAGAGAAAAACAAGTAATATATAAAATTTAAAAAAAAAAGTATTATATTATTAAAAATATATATATATATAGTTGAGTACTTGAACTATGGACAACACAGTGCTCAAAAGAAGAGTGGGACTGATGACAAGTTTGAGAAAAAGGATTGATGCCTTAAGTGACAAGGTTTAAGTATTGAAGATCTAAGCAATCATGACTTTGTTTCCATGCAAAGCACATCTTAGTGAGAGAATATTCTATGACGAATACGAACCCTGAAAACTCAGATCTACAAAGAGACCAGTGAAGCTATGACCGTATGAAATAAATGGTATGTCTCATCACTATATTTGCTAATAGTAATTTTTGTTTATGATCAAGTTCCTTTGCAGATTATATATGTAAATGAGGACCAACTATAGGTCTAGCCAAATGTCTATGACAAGAATTGTATCGAAATTTCTCCTTGGAACTATTGATCTCTAGTTTAATAATGTAAGGTTGAATCAACATATCCCTTGAAGATTGAAAAAAAAAATTGATCTAGTCAGGAGATCGTAAGAGATCCTTAGAAGAAACCTTTAAGGACAGTTATGATAATTAAAGGAGTTTCTGATATTTCAAATGACAACATCATAATCTGGGCAAAAGACAAGGCCAGTACTGAATGTTTGACATATGATGTAATGAACCTATATGTTTTCTTGAGAGATGTTGCATTGTGCTTGGAAGCAGGAAGATGCATTATATATGCTAAGTGAAAAACAAGTTGAGTCCCTCTTCATGGTTAAAGATCAAAGTTCTCTTCAAATCACTTGCAAATCTAGTATTGTCCCATCACAACAGGTCAAGGATATAAACATATTGGATTAAAGTTTTTTTATTTAATGAACCTATTGTTGCTAAGATTTGAGCTTCTAAAGTATATATATATATACTTTGATGGAATCTATTGTTGTTGTTGCTACAATGTTTTGAAGAAGCCGAGCTACTTGGTTTGGTGGAACCAAGGATGATCATTGATTGATTGATTGATGACAATGATGGGTTTAATCTCATGTAAAGGACATAAGAATTCTAGGGTTTTCAACATTTGGATATCTAGGGATTGTAAACCCTAGCAGACAAAAAGGGCTTGAATAAGAAATCCCTAAGGTTTATTGGATGTTTCCTCTAAAAGTAGAAACCCTATTTCATGAAGGGAAGGAATGACATCATGATGATGATGTGGATAAGGTTGATAAAGTTGATGCAAGAAGATTAAGATTAAGAGGGTGTTGGCTAATTTCTTCTCAAAAGATAAGTACTTCATATCGCACTTCCTTGATTATTATTATTGTTATTGTTTTAAGTCTTTTCTTTGTTTCCTTCCTTGGTTATAATTGTTCTTTCGTAGCTTCCCAGTAAATATTGCAAGTGCATAGCAAAAGTTGCCAATGTTCCAATAGTTGATGGAAGTAATGGAAGAACAATGCTTCTATCAAGAGGACTCGTATTGAGAGCCATTGTCCTAGTTGGGATCCAGACTCAAAGGGGGCGGAAAGATTAGCAAAATTGAAGTATGTCTTCAACTATTCAAAAAATAAGTCAATGATGACTTCCAAGATAAAGTATGCAATAGATGGCAACTCAAGAGAAGTACAAAGCGAAGGATTACCTCAGTAAGAGGGAGAAGACATGAAGGGACATCTTATCAGGTACATTTCTATTAAAATTTATCATCTTTACGATTTATGTTGAAAATTACATTAGACAGATGTAGAGATTGCCTTCTTCGAAGAAAGAAGTGTACATAAGAGCTACCTCAAGCTTGTGAGTTACATGAAGAAGTCTTATCCTTGCAAACAGAAGAAGGCATCGCACAGACTCCTCGGACTTGATACACTTGGATTGATGGATCGAGGTTGATCCTATATGATTTGTTTTTTGACGAAAGCAAAACTCATGTGTCAGAGGGAGTAGCATTGGCCAAAAAGATGTGCTTTAGAGGGAGCAGTCAAGGATTCCTCAAGAACCCTGGTTTAGATTCGAAGGGATTGACCTCTGGCTTTGAAATGAAAGATCTTGACTAGATAGTTGATGCATTAGTGGTAGAGGGAGCAACCATGATTGCCACGGCAGGATCAGTTTCAGAAAGAGCACCCAGACGAGGTAACCAAAAAGTAACCATGATGATGGATCCAATAAAGGAAGCAGAACATATGTTGAAGTACCAGCATGGTACAATTGGTCATGGCACAGTTAGTTATGGTTTGAGATATGACTCAAACAGTGATGTACAACTGCAAGGATTCACAAATTCAGATTGGGCAAGGAGTGTTAAAGATAAAGAGCTTGTCGCCTCAGTTTGGGCTCCATTATGATCTCTTGTATAAGGAAGAACCAGTCGTATGTTGCAATCAGAGGCCGAATATATTGCAACTTGAATGGCAAGATGTGAAGTACTATGGCTTTAGCTTGCAAGATTGTTTGATCAGGTGTAGATGACAGCATGATGACACGTTGAGGCACCTTGAGATCTAGCACCGAGACAACATAAAAAAAGAGAGCAACATGGCTCCAGTATTATCAAGACGATTGTCCCAGGAAAAGCTTGAAGTGATTGAGCATGTCTCTTTCAGCAGAGGGAGTGATGAGACAATAGCATCATGCACTGACATTCTACCTTAGGGAGAATGGTCAGACAAAGGATGGTCCTATACCTCTCTCAGTGAGAGTGAGTGTTGATATGATAGCATCATGGATAAACATTCCCCCTTTGTCAAGTATATATTTCTTTTTCTTTTTCATTTTTTTAAATGGCCAATGGCTTGACGAAAAAATGGAGACCCTACAAATACTTGTGTAGCGAAACGCTTTGATCGTGATAATAACAAGGTTAACGAAGAGTTGACAACCAAAGGCAAGTATTGGAGAACATAGCTCTGGTACCAAATGTTACGAACAAAGTTCATATACACAACAAAATACTCAGAATATCTAGAATATAAAAGTATCTAACGTAGGATAATAAATATATATATATATATATATGAATGTTGAATACAAGTGATATGATATTGTGGTTACAAATGAGACCTCGCTTATATACCTATGCAAGTGCCCTCCATGAACGACCATATATTTTGAGACATGCCTCCTCAGTGCACTAATATGTGTTAACTATTAATTATCAATTATTTACATTCATAACAATCTTGTTGTGTATGATATAATTCTAAAAAATCAACAAGTAAATTTCCTAAACTAAACCAAGAATAAAAACTTTATGAAGCTTAGTTAATAGAGTGGTTGTTGAAATTCTTACCTTGAAACAAAATAACTGTACCTAAAGAGCTAGTTTGTGAAACACACTCCTCTTTAAGTTGATCTAGCACTTTATCAAGGAAACAAGATTGGTCTTCAAGAGAAATCACCCCCACCTATGACTTATATTTCTTCCACTTTTCAGACCCAACTAGAAGCGGCCCCCACAATGGCATTCTTCGACCTTTGATTTGAGTATGTGGTGAGAATCTAGTTGCAAGCATCATTCCCACTTGAAGCTCCCTGCTACATTGTTTCAACTCTTGTTAGAACGACCCACCTACAATATAAAGACAAAATGGGATTTCTCCCTAGTTTGTGCCCTCCGTGTGGCTATGCAACCCCTCAATGGCTCGATCCTCTAGCTCTTGTGTGATCTTACGAATTGGAATAATTATTAGGATTAAACCAAAACCACAATATATCAACAAAAGAAAGGATAGTAAAATCCAACCCACACAATGCAAAATCTTACATAGTTTTGCTATTGAAGTTTGTTTATTCATGGCACTAATCTCCCAAAACAACAATTTATTGAAAGAGAGGAGAGAGTAGCCTTTTATAATTTCTTTTCTAGCAGCTAGTTAATCACTAGTTCAACATCTCTCTCAAAAATAATATTTTTACTTGTCATCCATGTTGCAGACAAAGTAAACTACAAAAAAACAATTTTTTAATTATAATGATTTGCCCGCTAAGGGGTTGACATTGTTGACACCTAATACTTCGAATTGGGTGAATATGTGTAAAATAATGAAAATAGAAAATAAGGAGAGTTGGTAGCCACGTTCATCTCAGCAATGTCCTTTATGTACCAAGTTTGAAAAAAAATCTTGTCTTTGTTTCTTGTTTAGAAGATAAAGGAGATAGGGTTGCTTTTTGGATGGAAAAGTACTTGTGTGGTCAAAGGGCTCTAATATAGATGATGCTAGGGTTATTAGGATTCATGATGGATGACTGTATAGACTTGTCAGTCGACCAGATCAAGCATTAGTACATGATGAAATAGATCCAAGTGGGTTATGGCACCAAAGGTATGGACATCTTCATTTTAGAGCATTCCCTGAACTAAGTGAAATAGTGTCAGGGGTTTCTGAACTACAAATAAAAAATGATGGTCCGTGCAAAGGTTGTGCTATTGGGAAAACATCAAGAAATCATTTCCAAAGAGTGAAAACAGATCTAAGGAAGCTTTGGACTTGATTCATTCTGATGTTTGCGGCCTGATGCCTGTAAGATCACTTCAAGGTATGTTATACTACATGACATTCATTGATGACTTCTCTTGGAAGACATGGATATATCTCTTGAAGACAAAGGATGAGGTATTCGACAAGTTCCAGGAATTCAAAGTTGAAGTGGAAAACTTGACAGGTAAAAAGATCAAGACACCGACATATGAAAATGGAGGAGAATACACCTCAAACGAGTCTGTTGCCTTTTGTGAGCAGGTTGGGATTAATAGGGAGTTAATTGTTCCCTGTAATCCACAACATAATGGTGTAGCAGAACGAAATAATAGATCCATTGAAGAATCTATCAAGGTCATGATGCATGATTTGGACTTGTCATTGCTCTTATGGGGCGAAGCAACACGAACCATTGTGTACATTCAAAATCGAAGTCCTCATAGAGTTTTGGAAGGTATGACTCCTAAAGAAGCCTTCTCCAAAAAGGAAGCCAAAGGTTGGGCACATGAAAATCTTTGGTTGTCCTATATATATTCATGTTCCTAAGGATAAGAGGAGCAATCTTTAGACGTCAGGAAAGAAAGGAATATTATTTAGATATAGTGAAACTTCAAAAGCCTACAGAATTTACATTCCACAACAATGACAAATTGAGGTCAACAGAGATCTCATCTTCGATGAGAAAGTGGCATATTGGAGGTCTAAGGAAGTCTTTGTAGATACCTTGGATGAAGTAAAGCAGGAAGCCTCAAGGGAGGAACACTCGAGTTCTACTGAATGTACCAGAAGAGCGTCAGGATCCAACAAAACCATTCATAGTTCCAGAGATCAAGAAGAGACCAGCATGGCTTAGATCTTCATTTGTAGAGGCGAAAGGACATGCAGCCCCTGATGGTACATCTAGAGAGGCGAACAAACCTAAGAGGTTCTCTAGCTATGTAGCTCTCATGACAAAACTCATTGATGAAGAACCTTCCATGTATGAAGAAGCAGTTAGTCATCAGGCCTAGAAGGAAGAAATAATGAGGAGTACCAATCAATCATGAAAAATATTTTTTGGGAAATCGTGCCAAGCCCTGAAGGGAAGTCAGTAGTGACTTCCAAGTGGATCTACTGGATAAAGCATGTTGCAGATGGTAGTATTAACAAATACAAGGAGCGGTTTGTAGCTAGAGGATTCTCCAAGAAAGAGGGAGAAGACTATGATGAGACTTTTCCTCCAGTTGCCATGTACACCTCCATTAGATCCATCATTTCTCTTTCTACTGCATTGGGATGGAATTTGCACCAGATGGATGTGAAGACTACTTTCCTCAATGGTGTGATTGAGGAAGAGGTGTACATAGAGCAACCTCAAGGGTTTGATGTATATGGAAAGGAGTCTCATGTTTGCAAGTTGAAAAAGGCATTGTATGGATTCAAGCAAGCTCCAAGAGCTTGGTATGCTCATATCAACAATTATCTGACGAGACTGGGATTTACCAAGAGCGAAGCTGATCCAAACCTTTACTCTAAGGTTGTGAGGAATTCACCTGTGATCTTACCATTATACGTTGATGACTTGTTTCTGACAGGTGTCGAGCCTCTTATCATTCAGTGCAATAAGAAATTGGCTTCTGAGTTTGACATGAAGGATCTTGGGTTGATGCACTATTCCTTGGGATTAGAGGTATGGCAGAAACCTTGTGAAGTCTTCCTTAGTCAAGGAAAGTACGTGTTAAAGATCCTTCAAAAATTCGGCATGATGGATTGCAAATCCATGGTGACTCCCATGTGACTAACTTCAAGAAATTAAGAGGCTTTGACTCCAAATTGATAGATCCATCCATGTACTGGTGCTTTATAGGTATGCTGATGTATTTGGTTAACGCCAAGTCAGACATCTACTTTGTTGTGAACACCTTGAGCCAATTCCAGGTAGAACCGAGACACAAGCATTAGATTGCAATAAATCACATCTTGCGATATTTGTGTGGTACAATGAACTATGGCTTGAGGTATGTTGCAAACAAGGATGTACAGCTTCAAGGATATACAAACGTTGATTGGGTAGGAAGTGTTGAAGACATAAAGAGTATCTCGAGATTATGCTTCAGTTTGGGATCCGCTATGAAATCATGGATGAGTAGTAAACAAAGGTTGATCACACTTAAAACTGTTGAAACAGAGTACATCGCAGCCAATAAGGTTTGTACTGAAGCAGTAAGGGTCTAGGAGTTGTTTGCAGGATTATTGGACCAAGAGTCGAAACCGACAGTGATACACTGCAATAATCAAAGTTGTGTGAAGCTTTCAAAAAATCTTGTGTTCCATGATAGGTCAAAGCATATTGAGATCAAGTACCACTACATCTATGGCATGGTGCAGGGGAGAGAAATAAGGCTTGAGTACATCTCCACCGATGAGCAGACAATTGATGTCCTGACAAAGTTATTGCGAAGGGACAAGTTTGTGTACTTACAGACAAGTTGGGGCTCGTGGAGATCACCCCTCTCATTGAAAAGGAGTGTTGATATGTCTGCAGCAAGGAGGAGGACCCTGATCACACACCAAGAATGGTGGAGTGAGGTCCTAAACCCTAATCACACACCAGGCATGGTGGAGTGAGGTTCTTTAGCATCTGGACCTTGAAAACACACCGGAAGGGTGGAGTGAGGTCTTTGACCCTAATCACACAACAGATAGGATGGAGTGAGGTCTTGCTCAACATGTAGGCCCGATCGTCAACCATGTAGAGGTTGAGTGAGATCTTGGCCCAGCCTGCTCACTAGGAAGGGCGTGTGAGTGCTTGTTGGTTGAGGGTCTCAACGTTTTGCCGTAGGTAGTGGCCATGGGAGTTGAGGACCAACCACTTTGGAGGAGTGAGTCCTGATATGTTGATGACATTGCCATGGGCTTGGTACCACCCCGGATATGGCCATTGGCAATGCTGATGATAGATGATGTTGCTAGTAATAATGGATAACCTTTTCTTTAGAGAAATTTGTTCAATTTGAGAACATCTATGACAGTGATTATGAATACCTCCCTAGTTAAGAGAGAGTGTTGAATTTGTAATTATGTTCAATTTTCATAATGTACTTTTGATCACTTGATGTAATGATATTTATCATTGTAAAGAAAATTTATAAATGTTTGAGTCGAAGGAAAATTTATTTTGAGTCAAAGTCTCATTGCGACTTTTAAAAGATGCAAATTTGAATTTTTAAAATGAAATTTTTGGCTCCAAAATTGACAAGTCGACTTCCCTCCAAGTCAAGTTGGCCCTAGCCAAGATACACATTCATTCACCCTAGACAAACTACTATATAAAGGCAGCTCAAGCTCCTCATTTAGGCAATTTGCATTCCTTTCTCAAGACAGTTTCTGGGCGAGTGAAGGATAAGGAAGACAAAGAAGGATGAAGAAGGCTGATTTTTCTCTCTCATCTCTCTCTAGCAACTCGCACGTGTGAAGGAATCTCTCTCTGTGATTTGCAGTTTCGGGCAATTGTTGCAGGGGGGCGAAATTTTATGGGTTATTGAGGCAATTATTGCAGGGCGGAAATTCTTAGGCAATTGGTATTGCAAGAGGGTCGAAATTCTGGAAGTACATGAGCAAGAGCGAAGTGCATGATCAAATTTGGGTGACTTGACTTGGAGGAGAAGACCAGGTTTAACCATAGGTCTAGGTGTGTCTTTCATTGAACAAGAAGAATTTCTCTACTGAAAAGGTTGTTGAGTTTTCCCCGTAGTGGGTTTTCCTAGGGTAAATCTTATCTCTCTTTTGTGTATTGTGAGCTCTACTATTCTTGTTAAAATTGGCAACTAGGGCCAAACTTCATGTGGGTCATCTTATTCATGGCTAATAATATTTTTATTAGATTCCTCTCGTCAAGAGGTGTAAGATTGATATAAAGATCCTCCGATTCCGATAAGTATTCATGGAGATATGAATTTATTTTGATTATGGAATTATTATCAAGCCGACCTACAACTCATGTAGGCTTAGAAGCCCAACAATCGTATCTATTCAAACATCATCAGTTGTGTATAAATACAAGAGGACTTTTCCTCATTTGCACTCACTCATCTCATCACATCTCTCTCTCTCTACTGCGTAAAAAAGAGTCTCTTCTCTATTGCGCAGAAAAGGGTCTATCCCACACACATGTGAAGCCGGAAGCTGCTGAAACTGAAGCTGCAACTATGAAGTAAAGTTTGACTTGTGTGGATCAGAAGACCTCCTCATCTGAACTGTGCTATAGGTTCATCTGAACCTCCTCTGAAAGACGCAACTTTTGGTGGTGGAATCAAGTCAATCCGATGGACGGTTTGCAAGATATCGACTGCCCTAGTTTGGAGGAAGTTGATGAAACTGAAGCTGCAACTACATAAGTGAAGTTTGACCTGCGTGGACCAGAAGATCTCCTCATCTAAACTGCGTTGTAGGTTCATCTGAACCTCCTTTGGAAGCCGCAATTTTTGGTGGCGGAATCAAGCCAATCCGACAGTCAGTTTGTGAGATATTGTCTGCCCTAGTTTTGATGATGAAGCCGCTAATGCTGATGTCGCTGATCTAGGGTTTGCCACTGCTGATATAAATCAAATTTGTTGTATTTTTTCTCTCTGCTGAATTATTGAAGATAAAAGAAGATTTGATCAAAGGGTTTCGCCACACATTGTGGGGTTTGTCCCTGGCTAGCCGCCACATCTTGTGTCTCTTGTCTTGGCTTATTTTCTATCGATCATTTAATGTTCTATCTGCACTTTACTTTATGTACATGTGATTGCCAATCTGTGGAATATAATAAGAAAAAGAAGTAAACTGTTATAAACATAGAACATACCATAACTTAACATGGCATCGGAGCTGAGGTGAAGACAAAGCCCGAGCAAGAGCAAGAGCAATCACCGAAGAGAAGATTGGCAAGGCTATCCTAAAAGAACTATGGGGTCCTCAACGCTCTTTCCTGCCGAAAACAAGCTCCGTGAGAAAGCTGACTATCACGGATGGTAGATGTCTATCGATCTAACCCTAGAAGATCAACGAGTGTTGGACCATGTAAGAGGCAATATTGTTGAGCCTCCATCAAATGCATCCGCTGCTGCCAGGTACAAATGGAAAACTGGAAAATTCAAAGCAAAGAAGATCATCCATGACTCTATTGACAAGCACTTGGTGGCCTACATCTCTGACCTGAACACCTCCAAGGAAATCTATGATAGACTGGTGAGTTTATTTAAAGTTAATGATGCAAATCAATTTTTATTTCTTACAAATAAGTTGAGGGAAATCAAGAAGGGTAACGATGAGAGTATGCAAGCATACTTCATAAGAATCATCGAGATCAAGAACGATCTCCTATCTATTGGAGAGACTATTAATGATAGGGAAATGGCACTCATGACTCTTGGAGGATTACCATCCGAATGGTACGTGTTCAGGACTACTCTTCTGAACAATCATGTAATTCCTAGTTTCGAGGAATTAATGGCTAGATGCATTCAAGAAGAAACAAGGGTAGAAGAGCAAGAAATGCCCATGCCTAAAGGTCCTCCTATTGCTTTTTCTTCTCATGCTAAGAAAAGAAATAATTCCAGGTTTAAATCAAAAGGACAGGTTGGACCTAAGGGTGGAAGAAAAGGACGATATTACATCTACGATAAAGCAGGTCACCATGCAAGGGAGTGCCCTGATAGAAAGGACTCACACCGGGACGATGATCAAAATCCCTCTCATGGCAATCAAAGGAATGACAAATTCAATAGCAAAGGTAAGAGGAGAGCTGGGAATCAAGGAAGAGGACAACCATTCAAGAAGGCTAGAAATTCCAGGATGTATTAAATACACCTAACCTCTAAAAGAACCTGGTGTCCATCTCGGCAATGGAAGACAAAGGCTACAAGCCTCAAGGTAACCTTCAGCGATGGCAAGGTACGTATATGGAAAAAAAATGTTAAAGATGCCTTTACTCTTGGGTTTCGAGCTAATTCTTTATATCAGGTTGATGGAAGTCCGCTAGGTGTCATATCTTGTGACACATCTCTTCAATCCGAACTATGGCATCGGAAGTTTGCCCCCCTTCATTATAAAGCTCTACTCAGTGTAAGACAAATGGTGACAGGGATGCCCGAATTCCGAGTAGAGAAAGAAGGTGTAAGTCTAGGATGTGCCAAAGGAAAGCTCAAAAGGGGACCATTCCCCTCAAGCCAAAGCAAGACCTTCAATATATTACAGTTGGTTCACTCAAGCATATCTGAGGCTGGCATTCAAAGGAAGACTACTACACCACATACTCCTGAGCATAATGGTGTGGCAGAAAGGAAGAACCGTACGATTGTGGAAGCCTGTCTCTATGGGTAGATGATGTAACAATGCCTGATGTGGGGGAACCCATGGATCCTATTTATCCACCTGAGCCTTCCTCTTCTAGGAAGAGGCCTTCATGGCTTAGGGGAATACTTGATGATGCTAAAGGACATGCTGCACCTCGAGGAACCTTTCGTGAAATTAAGAAACCTAACAAATATCAGGGATACCTAACCATCATGAGCACGATCATACAAAATGAGCCTTCATCATTCTCAAATGCCGTCAAGCATCAAGTATGGAAGGATGCTATGACCAAAGAATATGAGTCTATTATGAAGAAGTAGTTCCCGGAGCTCAGGACAAGATAGTTATTTCTTCCAAATGGCTTTACAAGATAAAGCATGCAACAGATGGAAGTACAGAAAAGTATAAGGCTCGTTTTGTTGCTTGTGGTTTCTCCCAGAAGGAAGGTATAGACTATGATATTTGCACCTGTTGCCAGATATATGACCATCCGCTTAATCATAGCCCTTATGGCTTCACAAGGATGGAACCTACATCAGATGGATGTCAAGGCCACATTCTTGCACGGTTCGATCAAAGAAGAGGTCTATGTGGAGCAACCCGAAGGATTTGAGATTTATGATTGAAAATTTCATGTATGCAGGTTGAAGAAGGCTCTCTATGGGCTGAAGCAAGCACCCCGAGCATGGTATGAGAGGATCAATAGCTACTTGATGAAGGTGGGATTCACTAAGAGTGAAGTCGATCCTAACCTTTACTTTAAGGTTGAAGATGACAAGCCTCTCATACGGGTGTTATATGTGGATGACCTCTTTCTAACAGGTGCACACCCTCTCATTCAAAAATGTAAGAGGGAGTTGGCTTCTGAATTTGAAATGAAGGACCAAGGACTTTAAGTGTGGCAGAAGCCAAGGGAAATTTTCCTATCTCAAGGAAAATATTTGGTGAAGATTCTGGAAAGATTTGGTATGGTGGACTGCAAGCTAGGGACTACCTCGAGGATCTTAACTTTCAGAAGTTATATGGTAGTGATGTCAGACCAGATTTGGGAAATGCCTCTGAGTCTCAAAAACTCATTCGCGTTGATAACCTTCGTCCGAACATATGTTTTGCAGTTAGCATTGTGAGCTCATATTTGGTTGAGCCTCACTAGATTGGTGTCAAGAATCTTCTGAGAAGTCTTCGGGACACAATCTCTCATGGATTGAGATACACTGCCGAAAATATGAAACTGCATGATTATTCAAACACTAATTAGGCAGGTAGTGTGGAGGATCACTGGAGCACTTTTTAGTGTTGTTTCTCTTTAGATTATGCTTCGATATAATGGATGAGTAGGAAGCAAAAGCCGATTGCCATAAGCACTGCCGAGACCGGATTCATATCTACAAGTATGATCTCGTATGAAGCTGCTTGGTTGGGGAAGCTCTTCAATGAGTTGTTTGAACACATACCACTGTGATTCTCTGTAACAACCAAAGGTGGGATTTGATTATTGAGGAATCCCGTATTCATCGATTGCTCCAGCAGATACACATCATCAGGGATATGGTAAGTCAATGAGCAAGAAGGCTCCATCATATTAAGATGATGTACAAGTCGATACACCTTGTCAAAGCCCAGAGGAAAGATCTAATCTGTGATTTTCCCAAACGACTTGGAGTTGTCAAGAAACCCTTGTACAAGGGTCCTGCATGTTGCATACATTGAGCTTTGGGAGCTCTGAGGGCTTGCGGTTCTTACTAGAGCAACATACGACAACAGGGTGACTCACCCTCCCCTGGTGGTGCGCACTGGAACAAGATGACTCACTCTCTTGTGGGACAAGATGATTTGCTCTCTTGTGGAACAGGATGATTTGCTCTCCTGTGTAGCAGGATGATTAGTTTTCCTGTGAGGCCTGGATTGATGCGTTCTCTATGGCGATTGTAGCAGGATTGATGTGTTCTCCTGTGAGGCCTGGATTGATGTGTTCCCCATGGCGATTGTGTCAGGATTGATGTGTTACCCATGCAGTCTGGGACTCATGGGAAGTACCTCTCATCTGATCAATGAGCAGGGAAATGAAGTTAGGGACCATAGTAGTACCGATGGACGCATCATTGTATCTACCGTACTCCCTACGCTAGGATCACCTCCATTGATCTGGGATCAATGATACTGGTTTGGGACCAGTGGTAGGAGTTGTACCATACTATGACGCTGACTTCGGGTCGATTAAGACTGGTCTAGGACCAGTGGTACATACTCCGAGACTGACTTCGTGTCAGTGCAGTACTGGTTTAGGACCAGTGAGAGTGGTACATACTATGACGCTGACTTCGGGTTGGTTGAGACTGGTCTGGGACCAGTGGTACACTCTCTCTGACTGCGATACTGGTTTGGGACCAGTGGTAAGAGTGGTACCTACTATGAAGCTGACTTCGGGTCGGTTGAGACTAGTCTGGGACCAGTAGTACGCACTCTGAGACTGACTTTGAGTCAGTGGAGGATGATACTGGTCTGGGACCAATGCAGTTGTACTCACTATGACACCGACTTCGGGTTGGTTGAGACTAGTCTGGGACCATTGGTACATACTCTGAGACTGACCTTTGAGTCAGTATGATACATCCTCGATCAATTCTTCTTCTTCGTAATTCGGACAAAAGCAGAGCAAAATAGAACAATGCAAGAGCAGAGCAGAACAAAGAAAAACAATACAGATCAGTACAGGGCAAAACAAGACAAAGTAGAACAGGAAAAATAGAGTAGAGCAGGGCAAGGGTCAAGCTGTACAGGGCAGTGCATTTGATGGATGAATAGTAACGACCGATAGACAGATTACAGATGAAGTTCTCCCTAGTTGAGAGGGAGTGTTAAAATTGGCAACCAAGGCAAAACTTCATGTGGGTCACCTTATTCATGGCTAATAATATTTTTATTAGATCCTTCGTCATTGAGAGGTTGTAGGATTGATATAAAGATCATCGTTCCATAAGTATTCATGGGATATTGAATTTATTTGATTATGGATTATTATAAGCCGACCTACAACTCATGTAGGCTCAGAAGCCCAACAGTCGCATCTATTCAAACACCAACGTTGTGTATAAATATAAGAGGACTTTTCCACATTTGCACTCACTCATCTCATCACATATCTCTCTCTCTATTGTGCAGAAATGAGTCTCTTCTCTACTGCACAGAAATGGGTCTCTCTCTCACACATGTGAAGCCGGAAGCTGTTGAAACTGAAGCTACAACTACAGAAGTAAATATTGACCTGTGTGGCCTAGAAGATCTCCTCTTTGGAACTGTGTTGTAGGTTCATCTGAACCTCCTCTAAATGCTGCAACTTTTGGCGGTGGAATGAAGTCAATCCGAAAAACGGTTTGCAAGATATCGACTGCCCTAGTTTGAAGCCAGAAACTGCTGAAACTGAAGTTGCAACTGCGGAAGTAAAGATTGACCTGCGTGGCCTAGAAGATCTCCTCATCTGAACTGCGCTATAGGTTCATCTGAACCTCCTCTAGAAGCCGCAACTTTTGGTGGTGGAATGAAGTCAACCCGACGGTCAGTTTGTGAGATATCGTCTACCCTAGTTTGATAATGAAGTTGTTAACGTTGATGTTGTTGATCTAGGGTTTGCTACTGCTGATATGAATCAGATTTATTGTATTATTTCTCTCTGCTGAATTATTGAAGATAAAAGAGGATTTGATCAAAGGGTTTCCCCACACATTGTGGGGTTTGTCCCTGGCTAGCCGCCACATCTTGTGTCTCTTGTCTTGGCTTGTTTTCTGTCGATCGTTTAATGTTCTATCTGCACTTTACTTTATGTACATGTGATTGCTAATCTGTGGAATATAATAAGAAAAAAAAGTGATCTGTTATAAGCATAGAACATACCATAACTTAACATGTTGGCATTATGACTAATGTGTTGTCCTTGATGGCAACCTACTTGAAAAATATGTCCTTGATGTCAACTTGATTATAATATGATGGTTATGGAACTAATGCATATAATAAGAATATTGATACAAATATTACAAATGATATGGGAGAGACTTGACAACTAAGTCACATAATGCATGGAAATTATGAAGTTTGAGAAGTATACATGGTTCCTGTGAAGAAGAGTCACGTACATACAGAGGTTCTCTGAACAAAAGTCACGTACATAATTTGAACCATGGAATGTAATAAACCAAGAGCTATTACCATGGTAATTTTCCATAGTATTGTGGTGACAACATCTATTTGATCCTACCAAGCAAATACCAACATTACCAAAGGGTTTTCTTGTGGTATTAGCAAAGGAAAAAGTTATATAAGGAGATCAAGATCAAGGAGTTAAGCATGAAATGAAAAGGATTATTCATGTGTGATCTGATTCGGAACAGGTGTGAACCAGAGACCAAGGAAAAGACTCAAATCTAAAAGATCTGAAGAAATGTTGAATTATATGTTTGATTGATTTGCCTGTTGCAAAATGTTTGAAGTGGCTAAAAATCCCTGATCTGTGATTACGGTGGAACTATGATCTAAATATATATTTGCTAAAATCTATAGCTTTTGACAGTATGTGAACAGAGATCTGGGTTTGTCATGTTTTGTGAAATGTACGCGAGTTTGCTTTAGGAATTTCTCGTACATACGCATATATGATATAGATTAGTCGTGTATACAATCTGATGATTAGGGTTTGATGTGTCAAGATCCATATGCGGGTTGACCTTCTTAGTGTCGTGTACATATGCATATCTTCTTTGGTATAGTCACGTATATATTCTGAGATAATTTTGTGGATGAAGACTTTATTATTTGTGGATGTTCGGCAACAATGTCTTGATCAGAATGGTCTGTATTTGACAGTGTATATTGGATTGATTTGGTTGTGACTTGTTATATTAATCGGTAATGATGTTGTAGACTTGGTGATTGGGCATTTAGTGATTCAGTATCGATATATTTGTGATTGGATGTTATAGTAATTCAGAATTTGTACTTAGTGATTCAATGGTTCAGTGATTCAATTGGTCAGCATTTAGTATTCAGTGACTTGAGATCTATACGCATATTTTAAGCAAACGAAGCACGTAAATACGTGGATATGATTTAGTACAGTGGCGTATATATTCTGAGGTAAAGTTTATTAGAGTTTGTAATGACTGCATGTTAGTTCTGTATTGATGATAGTGTGATTGGGTGATTTGTATCAATGATTGATTTCAAATTGGTATCTTGATATTGAGCATATTGTTGGTTGTGGGTCCAGTTTGAAAATTGTACAAGTTTTATTGGTTTGAGTCAAGTGTATCCAGTATGAAATATTATGCAACGTAGTCCACAGGGTGTTGAGGGTTGTAACCTTTAGTGAGGGGGTAGGAGCTCCCTTCTGGTAGGAGTCAGTAAACGAGATTAGGGGGATGTAGCTCCCTTCCAATGGATGCTGGAGAATGAGTGGAGATTGTAGCCTCCTATAGGTAGGAGCTTGTGTGTTGGTAAGAGTATGCGCTAGTACAAAATTGTAAGAAGAGATTTCTTTATAAGAAAAGAAGAACATAGAGATGACAACAACGATGGTTTCTCTCACATTGGGATTTCCACCTAAAATCTCAGTGCCCTTATGTGTTGATGTGTTGCCTATGTGTTATGATTTATATGTTCTTTACTGCATATTGAATGGCTAATGAATTAATAACGCAATGGTTAAGTTAAACATCAGATGGAAGTTAAGAAAAAATGATAATCTGGATATACGCATATCTCATTATTTAAAAGTGCATACACACATAGGTTGTCTGAGTAACAATAGCTTACAAAATTCTGAATTTGAAATTAAAGATAAAGTGAAACAAAAAAATTGATTCACCCTCCACCCTCACCCCCATCCCCACTCCCACCCCCCTAGTATTTTTCTCAACAATTGGTATCAAAGAAAGTCCCTCAAAAGAAGCTTGATCGCTTAAAGGGAGATCTAGCAAAATGAGTAGCAAAGATGGAATTTTCTCTACCAAGCCACTTTTGTTTAATGGTACTAACTTTATGTTTTGGAAGGTCAAAATGAGAGCGTATTTGCAGTCATTAGGATCTAATGTATGGGGTGTTGTTGAAGGTGGATATCAATACCCAACCTTTATTCCCATAGACAATGCATGAATAAGCAGTATGAGAACAATGCAAATGTAGTAAATTCTATATTGGGAGGATTAGTCAAATCTGAGTTTGTTAACATCATGTAGCGAGACACCGAAAAGGGAAATATGGGATAAGCTTATTCAAATTTATGAAGGTGATACTAAGGTAAAGAATTCCAAACTCCAATCATACCGAATTCAGTATGAGTCACATAGAATGCATGATGATGAAAGCATTGCAATTTTTTTCCTTAAAGTGGATAAGATTACTAACACTATGAAAGGGCTTGGGGACCAGATAAATGATTATGCTATTGTTGAAAAGGTTTTGAGATCACTAACCACAAAATTGAATTCCAAAGTATCTACCATTGAAGAAATGCACGATTTGAAAAGTCTTACTCTAGAACAACATCATGGGACCTTGACTACTTACGAGATGAGAAAGAAGGGGAATACGTCTGAAATAAGAGAATCTGCATTCAAATACACATATAAAGGAAAAGAAAAGGAAAAAATTAAAGATATAAGTTACACTTGAGATGAGGAAGAAGCAAATTTTGTGAAGAAGTTGCAAGTGGGAACCAGTAAATTCAAAGGCAAACTTCCCTTTAAGTGTTTTGCTTGTGGAAGAGTCGGTCACTATGCATCCAAATGTCCATATAAAGAAAATCATAATAAGAAAGAAAAAGAAAAGGATGTTAACAAGAAAAATGCAAACAAAAAAAAAATGTCAAAAAAAGAAATGCATTCTAATGAAGATAGTCAAAGCACACTTGATGATCAAAAATATTTAGATTCAGATTCTAACACTAGTTATAAAATACTTGTGGCTCTTGAAGATCAATCAACTAGTGAATCATATAGTTGTGAAGAAGTTGATTTAATGAGAGCATTGAAAGAAATTGATAGACTAAGGAATGCAAACAAAGAATTAGAAACAAAATAAATTAGTATGGTAAAGGAAATAAACATGTTAAAGATTCAATTAGAAACAACCAATAGAAGAACAAAAGTCTTAGCAAAACAACTTCAAGAAAATGAAAGGCATTGTGAAAAATTAGAATCGGAAATTGTGATTCTACGGGAAGACTATGAGCAAACAAACAAATGGATAAAGGCATTTGAATCACTACATTAGAGGAAATTTCAGCGTAAAAGTGCTGATGAAATTTTCACGTAATTTCCATGTCATAGTATGTATACCAATCAAAATCCTTTAAATTTAAAAAGAGGTGCATGTCTTAAATAACTTTAAATTGCTCAGTTTGGGTATCCATAAAAAATTTATTATTAATTCGAGTATCGATGAAATATTTTATTATTAATTTGGGTATTCATGAAATATTTTATTAATGTTATTTACATATTACCCATATGAATTAGAATATCAAAAAAAATATTAATGCAATGTAAATCTTGATATTAATGAAAAAAGATAAATTAAAAATGTGAGTCCATTTGACATTAATAACTATGCCTCAAAAAAACACAAAAAATAGTCAAATATAAAATATATATAGATAGTTAAATATAAAATATAAATATAGATAGTTCTAGTTAAATATAAAATAGTTGAAAAATTTTAAAAAAATGTATTCACTAAATGACAAATTACTAGATTTTGGTCAAAAATATAAATATATAGTTAAATATAATTAAATATGAAATTGTTAAATAGTTAAAAATGGCATCCAAAAAGATAAAATATTCCAGCCAAAAATATATAATATATAGTTAAATAGTTAAAAATATATATTCCAAAAAGGACAAATTACTGGATTCCGACCAAAAATATATAATATATAATTAAATATAAAATAATTAAATAGTTAAAAAAATGTATTTCATAAAGAGCAAATTATCGGATTTCAGCGAAAAAAATATATTTTGGGTGAAATTGTGTTTTTCAATAGACAATGTAGTTAAAAGAACACCAAAAAAATAGTTAGATATAAAATATGAATATAGAGAATTAAATTATATATATATATATTATATATATATATAGAGAGAGAGAGAGAGGAGAGAGAGAGAGAGAGAGAGAGAATATATTAAAAAATGTATTAAATCTCGTGCTAATAAATATTGTGGAACATAGATAAAAATAAAGTAATATTAAAAAATTGTCTACATTGCATTTTTGTATTAGTTTTTTTATTTTTCTTTAGAAGATCACTTTTAGGCTGGAATTTCCTCTAATGGAAAATATTATTAATGAACAACACTCTCCTCTAATCAAGACAAGCATTGGATACAACCCCAAGGTCTCAGATCCACAAGATGATAAGCACCCACAAAAGAATGAATCAAGTCTCTCATCGGATATGAAAGCTTCAAGATCAAAGTAAATTGTATCAAGTCCTTCAAGAAAAATTCTCAAGTATAAAAGATGGTTTCATGGATATTGTTTCACTTGTACCTCATTTGGGCATAAGGCCACTATTTATAAGTCAAGTGGATGGAATGGAAGCACACAAGCCTCTGGCTACATGAGATGGTTTAAACATCACAATCTTGAACACATGATCAGAATTTGTAGACAAATTTGGAGGAAGAAGGAGAAGCAATCAGGAATGTAGGGAAGATTGTCCCTACTACAATCCATTGTTCTTAAAGCATACTCCTAACAATGACTGCAAAATTAAATGTGAGGTACATACCCTCATGAAGAATAGATAGTGATTATCAGGTCCACGGGATCAATTGTGTATGATCACAAGGGAAGCTATGCATGTTTATCTTGATGATGATTCCATATTTTGTTATATTCTTTTGGAGATGTTTATATTACTGATGTTGCAGCTAATGAAGTGGTTGTGACCAGGAACAAACATGACATGTCTAGGGGAAGTTGTGGCTATGAAAAATCAACATTTTACATTATGTATGTGTTTATCATGAATGACAGTCGTGTATACATGCAGTTCTTGACTTAGGTAGTGGTGTTTGCTTCTCAGTAATTATAAATAAGTGGCACAAATTCAGGGGGAGCTTCTCATATGCTCATTATTAACTTTAAGGTTCTAACATTGGTTTGTTGCAGTCTGTTGATGATGCCCTTATGTCATGTATAAAAGAGTATTCGCTCATAATGAATGTTGAATTGTTGTCAAATCTTATTCCTGTTTTTGATATGTTTCTTCGTTGTTGGTGGGAAGGATATAATGTGATCAAAATTGATGATGAAAAGTTGACACAGGTTCAGGGGAAACATCTTCTATGCTTCTAATATAGCATTGTTACCATTATGGTTTCTTGAGCACTCCTTGTTGCATGATGTTGTCTATGATGAGCTCATGGTTATTACTTCTATCATCAGTGTTATCTCATTGCTCACTACTGAAAATATATGTGTTGTTGTTACTATGTCATCGGTTATCAATGATGCTTGGGTTACATATGGTGAAGTTATGGATGGTTCGTTATTATTGCTTAATGCACTTGATGAGGAGGATATCATTGTTGATGATATATATATATGGCTTCTTGATGATGATGATGATTTTTATGTTGTTGTCATTATGTTATTTATGTTTTTATTGTCCAATGATTATGTTGCAAATGCCTATATGGTGCATGATTGTTGTTGATGAGTATCATGGCCATGTTATCCTTATTTATGGTTATGGATGTCATGTATGTCTCTTGATGTAGAGGTCATGAAAAGACCCATGATGTAATTATTGTAAATTCAATCATGTACGGGCTATTGGGATCAAGTCATGATATCCCATTATTTTGGGTGATTAATGTACAATTTGGGTCATATATGTAACCCCATTATGTTGGGAGATTGATCATAGAGTCATTGGTATAGGAGAGGTCATGTATTTCAGCGATAAATATTGCATATCTTTAGAAGCTGCAACATATGCTTAGGGGGAGTATGGTTAGTATGTAGATTTCATGATTCATATCAGCAAATCAGACTTACAATATTGAGCTCTACAAAGGGAAGTACTTCATTCAACCTAGTTCAATCCTTTTCCATTGATGTCAAAGGAGAGAGAAGACTTGGTGTTTGCAGGGGGTTTCTCAACACCAAAGTGGTTGTCATCAAGTCCAAAGAGAGAGATTGTTAGCAGTAAGGCTAATGTGTTGTCCTTGATGGAAACCTACTTGACAAATATGTCATTGATGTCAACTTGATTATAATATGATGGTTATGGAAATAATGCAAATAATAGGAATATTGGTACAAATATTACAAAGGATATGGGAGAGAACTGACAGCTAAGTTATAGAATGCATGGAAATTATTAAACTTGAGAAGTATGTGTTGTTCCTGTGAAGAAGAGTCATGTACATAGGCAGGTTCTATGAACAACAATAACATGCATAATCTGAACCATGGAAAATAAGAAACCAGGAGCTATTACCATGGTAATTTCCCATAGTATTGTAGTGACAACGTCTATTTGATCCTGCCAAGCGAATACCATCAACATTACCAAAGGATTTGCATCTGGTATTGGCAAAGGAAAAATATATATAAAGAGATGGAGATCAAGGAGTTAAGTGTGCAATGAAAAGGATGATCTAAACTAGAATAAGTGTGCACTAGGAAGCAAGGAGAAGCCTCAGATCTAAAAGATCTGAAAGTATGTTGAATTTTATGTTTGATGGATTTGTTTGTTGCAAAATGTTTTAAGTGGATAACAACGCAGGATCTATGATTACGGTGGAACTATGATCTGAATATATATTTGTTGAAATATGCAGCTTTTGACAGTATGTGTGTAGAGATATGGGTTTGTCATGTGTTGTGAAATGTACACAAGTTTGTTTCAAGAATATCGCATACATATGCATATATGATACAGATTATTCATGTGTACATTCTGATGATTAGGGTTTTATGTGTTTATTGATGTGTTGATATTTATACGCGGCTTGACCTTCTTAGTGTCGCATACATACGTGTATCTTCTTTAGTATAGTCATGTATATATTTTGAGATAATTTGATGCTTGATCTATGTTGTTCACAGATGTTTGGAGTCGATTGATTTGATGAAGTTTGTATTATTTGTTTTTGTTCGTCAATGATATCTTTATTAGATGGTTTGTATTTGACAGTGTGGATTGGATTGATTTGGTTGTGGCTTGGTATGTTGATTAGTGATGAAGCTATAGACTTGTGATTGGGTATTTAGTGATTCAGTATTGGCATATATGTGATTGGATGTTACAATGATTCAGCATTTGTACTCAATGATTCAATGGTTCAGTGATTTAGTTGGTTAGTATTCAGTATTCCGTGACTTGAGATCTGTAGACAGATTTTATGCAGAGGAAGCGCGTATATACACGGATATGCTTCAGTACAGTTGCATATATATTCTGAGGTAAATTTCATTAGAGTTTCTAATGGCTATAGGTTAGTTTTGTATTGATGACAGTGTGATTGGGTGATTTGTATTAGTGATTGATTTCAGATTGGTATCTTGGTATTGAGCATATTGTTGGGTGTGGGTCTAGTTTGATAATTGATGAAAGGTGGCCTACATGGTTTATTGGTTTGAGTCAGATGGATCTAGTATGAAATATTATGAAACATGGTCCATAAGGTGCTGAGGTTTGTATCCTTCAGTGAGGGTGTATGAGCTCCCTTCCTTTAGGAGTCGGTAAACGAGATTAGGGCGTTGTGTCTCCCTTCTAGTGGGTGTTGGAGAATGAATGGAGGTTGTAGCCACCTGTAGGTAGAATCTTATGTGTTGGTAAAAGTTTGTGATAGTACAAAATTGTAAGAAGAGTTTTCTTTATAATAAAAGAAGACAAAGGCGACAGCAACGGTGGTTTTTTCCCACATTGGGTTTCCACCTAAAATCTGAGTGTCCTTATGTGTTGATGTGTTTCGTATGTGTTATGATTTATCTGCTCTTTACTGCATACTGAATGGCTAATGAATTAATAATGCAATGGTTAAGTTAAGCATCTAATGGAAGTTAAGAAAAAATGATAATTTGGATATACACGGATCTCATTAGTTAAAAGTGTGTACACACGCGGGTTGTCTGAATAACAGTATCGTACAAAATTCTAAATTTGAAATTGAAGATAAAGTGAAATAAAAACATTGATTCGTGTCCCCCCCTCTCAGTATTTTTCTCAACGACTTATAAGTATAGTTTATACCTTGTAGGGTTTCCCTCTCTAAGGCTTGCTAGATGTTGTGGCAACATTTTTGCAACGTTGACTAGGACCAAAATGTGTGTTCTAACCCCATACGAAATGATCAATCCTTATTGGGCTACTCCATAAGAGGAACGAAGCCTTGTCCTTCATTGAACTTCAAAATCAATGCTTGTAGGGTGGAGCAAACAACTCTCAAGGAATCGTAAATTCCCCTTGGTAATTCCTAATTTGTATCTTATGCAAGACTCAAGGCAATGGCTCCTCGGGATTTGCATGACATATTCCTTGCTTTAGATGTCAAGGAAATTCCTACATCTCCAAATCAGTGGGACACAAATAATATGGAAAATACCCCAAAATTTAATGGAGATCCTTCCTTAGCCATGGATCATGTTTTCAAGTTCCCTAAGTACACCTTTGAATCAATATGGTTCATGAGGATGCTCTCATGTGGCTCTTCATTGATTCCTATGGGGAATATAAGAGGGATTGGCTTAAACAATGTAGACCAAAGAGCATCTCTTCCATTAGGGTTCTTGTTGAGCAATTTCTTAAGTATTGGGGACCAAGCAGTCATGTTGGAGATGTTATCCAAAACTTGACTATTGCTCTCCAAGAAGAGGGCCTCCTCAGCCATAGTGAGGAAGTTGAAGAAGAACACTATGAGCAAGGGTCCTTTCTTGATCATCAAGATGAAAGCATTAGTGAGCATATTGAGGGTGATTTTGAGGAGAAGCGTGATGAAGATCGTTCTTTTAAAAATGGAATAGAGAATAGCTCCCCCTTTTCAATGATGTCATCTATGATAACATGCTCCTTGAAGACCTTGAAAAGGTTGATCCCATTGACCCCCCTTGGAGTTGATATTTCTGAGTTCTTGCGTATTGAAGAAGGGAAATGGGATGTCAATGGCCATTCCTTCAACAAGGATCCAAATTATGATATTGTTGATGACGCTGATAGGAACTTTATCTTTCCTTATATTCCATGTCATTGAGATGAGATGATCATTGATATTTTTAAGCCATCCTTAGACCCTAGTCTTGAGAGTGAAGACCCTATGTTGATTTCCCCTTTTAAATATGATCCTTGTAATGAGAAACCTAGTTGTTGTGACCTTCCATGCTAACCATCTCCTTTTCTATCCGCCTTCCAATATGTCCCCTCGGGAGTTGCGAAGGATCACATGCCTACAGAAGTTTTTGAGAAGGAAGGTTTGGGCTTTCATCATTCAATTCTCTATATTCAACCTTGAAGGGATGAGATGACGGTGTGGGCATGATCCCCCTTTTTCCCTTACATACATAACTCCTTTTCATAAAGTGTGGTCATCTTGTTTTCACACCTCCCACCCTCATGATCATGCATATGAGCGTCATGATTATTATGTGTCATTGGATTTATCTCATAATTAATCATAAGGGAGGGAAGTACAATGATGATTTGATGATACAGTGATTGCATTGTTTGTATGATTATACTTATCTCATATTTGTATACTTAGCATTGCATGGTAGTGTAGGTGCATTGCATTTTCCTCTTGCATAGCTAATATCATCATATCATGCATGAAATTAGACTTGCATTTAGTATAGATTTACATTTTTGTATGGATTATTTCTTCTATGAAAAACATGGGAAACTATAATACACACAAAGCACAAGCTCCCAAACAATTGTATTATAATGTGCAGGTTACAGCGCTGCAGTTCCAAGAGATTGCTAGGGTTCTCATGAACTCCTTGTTCGAGCACATGGACAATGCACTCTTCAGTGAGCTCATGTCCCAGTTAGAGCCAAATGTTACCCACCATAGTGGGTGACCCCTAGGAGAACCTTTTCTCCTATTTGATCTTCTAGTCGGAAGCCAACATCCCCTGAGAGCCACTTTGTAGTCAATGTGACATGTCATTCATATCTTTTCCATCTACATCAATCATATGTTTCCTCACCTAGTTGTCAAGAGAACATGTTGGAAGGTGGGCTTCTAAACAAAAGGTACTTTATTCATTATGTAATTGGGTGCTTATGCTTGTTTGTATTTGTGCATTGTGACATGGATTGTGGGTGACTTGGAAGGAAGAAGGGTCTTTGTTGTAGTCTTATTCCCTCACCTTAAATGGGAAATTAATTTACAACCCTAGTCTAATGGAACCTCCCCTAATGTCTCATGGCTTTAGGAAGGGGCACTACTTGGGAAGCCATGATTGTGATAGTGTAGCCCCATCAATCCTTATTTCATACTTACTACTTTCCATATTACATTACGAGCCCTTATTCCACCTCCCTTCTTTGGTTTAACTAATTATTTGTTCATTGGTATTTGGCATCCGCACATCCTCATACCTTGGGTAGTGCCCAAAAATGCACCTTCGAAGGTTGATGCAACGAAAAGAAAAGAAAAGAGCATATGATGGCCACAAGAAAAACAAAAGAGAAATCAAAATGTAAAAGACGGTCGGGACTTACAAATTGGCAAGTGGGAAAAAGACAATCATGATCTTTACCTCTATCATATGGCCATCACCCAATTCTTGGGCCAATGTTGCACTATCTTATGGAAGACAAGGAACCATTGCATGTCCCAAGCCGTAATGGGCGATGAACAACCCCATCCTAAAGGGGGTAATAACTATATACATCATACAAAGCAATAATACAAGGAAAATTCAAAAAAAGTAGAAGGCAATATAGAGGGGTGGAAAAACAAAGGTCGAGTTAACTCATGCATCCATGATCGCTCCCTCACATCTATACACCCAGGTTGATGTATTCCATCATAGCTAGTCCCTGTGACCACGGCACTTGGCCATGGATTTATTTTCCCTCCATTCCATCATTATTCACATGACACCTATCAATTGAAGGGTGGATTTAGGACATGTCACTTCCTTTTGGGGGTTGGGAACACCTAATAGGCTCATATGTTAACCACTTCTACCTAGGGAGGTGACACCATTGCAAGACTAACGCCCAAATTTTGGAAGAGAAGCCACATATGAAGTGTTATTATGCCCATTTCTTTCAAGATCGGTTCACTTAAATACAATAATGATTGATATAATTGATGATGAAATTTGTAGCATTAGATATTATGTGTGATTGGCAGGGGGTTTCATCTATAAGTCTAAGAAACTTAACTAGGGTTCAAGTCCTCTAAAAGGGCATATTGACACCCACATGTGATGAGTTGAGAGCCATGGGACCCTGGATAGCTGTAGAACATTGTTCATATCCATGGGCACCTTCAAAGCCCACAACTTATGCACTTTGCCCTATATTATTCATGGGATGGTGCACTTGGACCAGTTTGCCACCAACTGGCTTAAGATATATATAAGGTGTGGTAGTTGATCTAGGGCCCTGATGAGGTTTGTCTCATTCCTTGAGACATGGGAGGGCTAGTGCCATCTTCAGTGCCCTCAACGTTGGAACAAAGACTGAGATTTTACCATATAACACCCATGAGACCCAATTTTGTGCTTTAACCCACATTTGGGGGCCATGAGATGATTTGAACCAAGATATAGGGGTCAACCCATAGATCTTAATTTTACAGGCCTTCTACACTTGTCATGGCACCAAAAGGCTTCAATGTAAGCCCTAAGGAAGCCAATGTAAGCATGATGTTAGCATGTCTGCTAGCATTTGTGGAGATGAAGTTAATTTTGTAAAACCTGGTAGGTCGGCTTGTGACTTAAGCCTTTATTTAGACATCATTTTATTATTGTAGGGGCTTCTAGGCTAAAATAAGACATGTTAAAGCACGTATATATTAGAGAGATCTCATTTGATCTCTTATCATCATCGCACTTGGAATTTCGAACTCATAGAGGAATTCACACTTGTTATGTTGTGGAAGATTTGGATCTCTTGGATGCATTTTGACATTTAAAGCTCATTCTTGGATATTTCTTGGAGCTAATCTTTGGACAATGGAAGGAATTCTTGCATGTTGACTTGTAAGTCTCTTTATTATTAAATATCTGTTTTTCTATGTCTAATGTATGGAATTATTGATTCTAAGTCATGTAAAATGGTGCCCTGATTTGTTGAAAATTAATGGAATTTCTATCTAGATTAATATTGCATACATTGCTCATGTATAACGTGCATTGAATAGTCCTAGTGGTGAACTCATTGTAGCTCTTCCATGAAAAATCCATTTTTCACTGACTGGGTAAATACTTGAAATTTGTTTGCAAGGGAATCCAATTCTACCTCATTGAAAACAAGTTTAGCTAACCGAAATCATCATAAACTCCATTTTACCAAGGAACAAGGCACTAATCCAACTTCTTGGTGATTAATCTCATATTTTATCCATCTTTTTCTCTCCTAAATTTAGTCGTTTCAAGGCTAGGGCTAGAAACTTGGGCTTAGGGTGAAATTCTAGGGAGAGAGGATTTTGGTGGTTGGAGAGCCTAATCATGAAGTACATAGGGTTTTCTATAAAACCTGTCAAATTGGTGGAAATCCACTTCAATTTCATCCATAAATTCTCTTGCCCTAAGAGGGAAAACCTAGTTTTTTTTCTTCCCTCAACCTAAGGACTTTCTTGAAGGTTTCATGAGCCTTGGCTTCGCTAAAATTTATTGTAAGAAAGATTTTCTCCTTGCCTTAACCTTGAGTTACTCCAACGCTCATCAAATCAATCAAACCCTAGGTCTTGTGCCTCCATTTCTAGGTATATTCATAGAAAGTGAATTGCTTCCTTGTGAAGCCTTGAACCAAAATTGTGTCTTTCTTGAAGACCTCCTAGTGAGATCATTCCATACCTTAACCCTAGAATACCCAATATAAGTGGTCTTTATCCTATTAGAAGTCCTCCCATTAGTGAAAGTTCATAAAGAGTAGGGGGGTTTGTCTATGGTGGCAGTGGGCCACTACCTCATTGTTGTTTATATGTAGTTTATACCTTGTAGGGTTTCCCTCTCTAAGTCATGTTATATTTTACAGCGAAAAGGTCATTAGACATCTATTTGTCAATGTCATTCTGATGTCATATTTGCCACATGGATCATTTAAAGTGGGCCATGTGGCATCAAGGTTCGTGCTTATTGGCCAACCAAAAGAGCCCTATTAGCATGCCACGTAGCGGGCTCCTTCACTGCCATGTGGGCCTGTCACGAGTCGTCACATGTCTTGTTATTTCCACTTGGATCTACCACATGTACACCCAATAGATCCCTGACACGTCAACATCTCATTGTGTTGGACATTAGATAAATCAACAATCCCCGTGTGTTTCACGACATGGACTAACTGCCTCTCGTGGATCATTATCTCTGATGACGTGATCGTTGACTAACACCTACAGGTTTTTGTCTAATGGAAATCATGATTGCCAACAAGTGGTATCAGAGCATAGGTCACGAGTTCAATACACACTCAGCTTGCGTTAGGGGGGAGGTTAGACATTAGATAAATCAACACTCCTCGTGTGTTTTGTAACATGGACTAACCGCCTCTCATGGATCCTTATCTCTAGCGACGTGATTGTTGACTAACACGAGTTTTTGTCTAATGGAAATCGTGATTCCCGACACATTGATCTGATGGGGGAGGTTAAATGTCGTGCAATATCTAAATACCATCCACCATATAAGCTTTTGACCATCATCAGATTGGTTGAAAGGTGCATGTTGTTTAATTGCATTAAATAATGCACAAGTTCGAGCGCTCGAAGCCGATGATTGATTTGCTAATGTTTGGATCCACCTTCAACATATGCAATCTTCAACAAATTTGGTGACATTTACATAAATTTGGTGTTTTCGGTCCTCATTATTGATGCCAACTTCAAATGGTCATAATTTCTCATTCGGGAGGAGTTTTTTCCAAGTGTGATATATCGTTGGAAAGGCCACAGAGAGGACTATCAAACCATTCCATCCATAGGCTCATTAAGACATCATAAATTCAAACCCAAATAAACAAAACAAAACAAAACAAAAATATCAGTAAACTTCAAACCTATTTGACTTCACTTGATGAGGGCATGCAAGAGATCTAATGTAATACCACTTCCTTTGATTCATGAATGACACTACCAATTTCTTAGGCTTTCCTTTTGACATCAATGACAACAATATGTGCAACATTCCCCTAATAATAAAATCATTGCCTTGCCCATGGATGTTTCCTTAAGAACTATTAGGGTTTTACCACGTAAAATCTTGTGTACGTTATTTATTAGTCTTATGCATGAATGCTTGTACATACTCTCAAATACCAACAAGTGGTATCAAAGACATAAGGAGTTGGGGTACACAACAATTGCACTGGGTCAGTAGGCAGTGAAACAACGCGGCTTGGACAGGGGTGTGTTGACAACGAAGTGAGACAATGCGGCCTGGACGGACGTGTGGCGGGCTGAGACAATGCGGCCTGGACGGAGGTGCGTAGTCTTCTTCTTTTTTTTTCAAATGGCCAAAGGCCTGACAACAAATCCGATAGAATGGAGAATCTCCAAGATTGGTAGCGAAATGCTTCAAGTATGACAACAACAAGGTTGATGAAGATTGATGGCCAAGGGTCGGTGACCGGAGAACGAGCTCTGTGCAGCAGTGAAGCGACCAAAGGATCCACTGCTCTGATACCAAATGAAGCGAACAAAGTTCCTTCTACAAATTAATTACTCCAAAAGACTTGGAATATAAAGATATCCATGAGGATACAAATATTATATATTAAAAGTGTGAATAAGAATATGAATGATTTACAATGACAACGAGAGGTTTGCTTATATATCAAGCGTCTCTTCATGGAGAGTCATGTCTCATTTAGACATGCCTCTTCAACCTAATTATTAAGTAACTAATGATTATTGATGATTATTATCATTTACATTATTTTACATTATTTCTTCTATATTTATTCATAACAATGTGCCTGAACTAAAGAATAATTTAATTTCTTTGGGAGCTTTGGATTCTAGATGTCATAAGTTTGCGGGTCAAAATGGAGCACTAAAAGTTTCCAAGGGAACTTTATTGGTCATGAAAGCTACTAAAACTAAAAACCTTCACAAGTTGGATGGAAGCACTCAGATCAATGAACCAACAATGATATCTAAGGAGGTGGTTGAGCCACTTGTTTATACCATTAGCGGCTAGGTCATATAAGCAAGAGAGGACCTAGGTATTGATAAACTACAAATTACTTCCAAATTTGAAATCTTTGAATTTGAATTTCTGCAAACATTGTATATTTGGAAAGCAGTGTAAACAAAAATTTAACACTGGAAACCATGTTAGTACGAGAATTCTTGGTTATATTCACTCTGATGTTTGGAGACCATCCCCTTTTGTTTCTTTCAAACGATCATCATATTTTGTAAGACCTATAGATGACTTCTCTAACATAGTGTGGGTTTATGTTTTGAAAAGAAAAGTTGATGAGTTTAATACATTTAAATAGTTTAGAATAATGGTACAAAAGAAAACCGGAAAAACAATTAAATTTTTAAGAACGGCTAAAGAGGGCAAGTTCACTTCTTTAGAGTTCAAAAATTATTGGAAAATAACTAAGATTATAAGACACAAAACCACTACATATACTCATAAAATGGCATAGCAAAATGCATGAACATGACTCTTCTAGAAAGAGCAATAAACGTGCTCAAATAGTGCCAATTTGCAATAATAATTGTGAGAAGACAAAAAACACTACTAATTTTCTTATAAATCAATCACCATCAATTTCAAGAAATTGTTTTGGATGGATCATCCATGCAATTAGCCTTCTTCTTTTTTGTGAAGCTTATGCACTTACCCATAATAATAAACATTTTAAATTAGACCCTAAAACAAAGATGTTTTGAAACTAAAACATGTATCATTAAATCAGCAAATACAATTGGAAACCCAACCATCTACAAGCACAAGGAATCAAGAAAAAGATTTTCATGATAAAGAAGTCATAGACATTGAAGACATTCAGGGAAATGTGGAGATTCCACAACCAACATTAAGAAATCTACACAAGAGAGAAACCCTCCTATAAGGTATATTGATTTTACTTCATTTGTTGTTTTGTTATTGGCAGTGGGAAACCTTTTTGTTATCAAGAAGCAATAGATAATATCAATGGTGCCAAATGGAAGGTGGCAATGAAATAATAAATGGATTCCTTGGAGAAGAACAAATCTCAAGAACTGGTAGAACTTCCTAAAGTATAAAGGTTGTTGGACGTAAATGGGTCTACAAATTGAAGAAAGGGGTTGATAGCAATGTTGAAAGGTATAGAGCTAGATTGGCCACAAAAAGTTACTCCTGAATGGAATGTATAGATTTCCATGAAATATTTCGCTAGTTGTTAAGCTTGTATTTGTTCATAATGTGTTGGCATTAGTTGCTTTGCTTTATTTCGAGTTAGAGCAATTAGATGTGAAAATATCATTTCTACATGGAGATTTGGACAAGGAGATATACATTGAACAACCAAAAGATTTCATGCAAAATCACAAAATAAGATTAGTTTGCAAGCTCAAAAAATGATTGGCTAGCCTCAAGAGGTCACATAAGCAATGGTACAAGAAATTTGATTCCTTCATGATGAACCAAAACTATACTAGAAGTGAGTATGACCATTATGTGTACTTTACTAGTTTGAATGACATATTCATTATCTTAGTGTTATATGTTGATGATATGCTTGTTGCATGCAAAAGCATGGATGAGATCAACATGTTGAAGGCTCAAATGGATAAGACTTTAATATAAAGTAACTAGGAGCAACAAAACAAATCTTGGGCATTAAAATAGAGGCAGAGAAAATAGTAAGCTTAGGTTTTCATAACATAAGTATGTTGAAAAGGTATTTGTGAAATTTGGGATGAATAATGTGAAACTTGTCAATATTAATATCCTTCAATATCTTAGAGGCACTGGTGATTATTGCATCACATATAATGGTTGAATGATTGTTTGTGGCTATGATGATTCAGATTTCGCTGGTGGTTTGGACAAAAGGTCTACTTCAAGTTATGTCTTTACTCTTGGAAGGGAACTATTAGTTGAATATCAAAGCTATAGGAAACAATTGCTTTATCTACCACAAAGGCAGAGTATATTAATGGCTCACATGCTTGCAAAGAGGCAAATTGGTTGAAGGTTCTTCTAGGTGAATTTGGAAGATAAAAGAGCAATGTAATTTTATCTTGTGATAGTCAAATTGCTATACATTTGGATACAAATCTAGAGTGTCATAATAAGATTGAGCATATTGATTTTGTAAGACGTCATTGATGGAGGTGTAGTAGATCTTAAAAAGGTCCACACTCAAGAAAATTGTGCAACCATGTTCACAAAACCAATGTTGTTAGAAGAGTTGTGGTGGTGTTTGGCTTCTCTTGGCTTACAATAGAGGTGATGAAATGACTTTAGCAAGGTCAAAGCATCACAAAATTGTTAGTAAGGTGGAGATTGTTAGAGCATGACAAAAATTTAATTTGAAAAAATGTAAAAACCAAATTTACAAGTTAATTTTGTTACATTTACTCTAACAATGTCGGTTTATGAAACCAAATGATGGTTATCATAACAAATGTAACTAAGTATACTTCATTTTACGAAACCCATGAGATTGAAGAGGTTGTAAGTCTGATTGTAAAAATATTCTCCTGATAATAAAATCTTTGCCTTGCCCGTGGATGGTTCCTTGACAAATTGTCAGGGTTTTACCATGTAAAATTATGTGTACGTTATTTATCTCTACCATTATTCTTTTGCATGAACACTTGAAAGATTCTCAAATACCAACAATCTTAACAACAAATAGGAATCCTTCCAAGTTGTTACTCGCCAATTTTACTGCCCTTGCTCTTTCAAGATGATTGTGATGGAAGATGTAAATTGACAAGTTTGGGAACAACACACCATTGCAACTAATTAAGAATTTAATTTAAACAAAAAACCAATCAAACCATATTGATGAAAACGAATAGAGTGTGATGGAAAATATCTATGTAAAAAATGATAAATTCCTCCTCATAACAAAATACATATACGGGTCAATAGATCTCAATATCCAAAGCCTAGAGGTTCATTTCAACAAGTTACAAATGCAATAAAAAAAAATAAACATACCATCATTATAGTGTGTGCAATATGTTGAAATGGAATGATTAATCTATGTTCCACCAATTTTCCAGGGTGAGGGAACATGGGAAGAGGGAGATGCACATGGGGGACAAGTAGGCACACCCTTAAATTATAGCAAAATTCACAGGGTAAGGGGGTGTCAGGGTCCTTACCTCTAAAAGTATAAAAACAAAAATAACATTGATGAAATCCCAACAATAACAATTCAACCTATGCAAATTCATCATTATGAAATCAAGTGGAAAAGTTATAACCTTGCTAGTCCTAAAATCTTGAAAATTGTTAAGTCTATTGAATTTTAAATGGGATATAATTATATTTTTCCCATATGAAATTTGATGAGGTTGGACTCACTCTCAAACATCCTGAAACAATTAATGGTAATGTTAAAAATTTAAGTGAAAGAATAGAAAATATAAGGTAAAGAAAAATGTTCACTTTAAGAAAACGATAGAAAATGCAAGATAAAAGAAAATGTCAACTTTAAGAATTTAACATTACCATTAAATACTAGAGTCACAAACTCTTCAAAGTTGTATCCCCTACCTTTGTTTTGTCTCAAAGGGATGTTAAACAATAATCAAAGGGTGAGGGGCGCACCCAAATGCCTCCCTTTTGGGGAAAAACATCCCCCGCACTAGGAAAGCATTTCCCCAAAAGGGTGTGTGTAGAAACAAGTTCCTAGCTAGCCCCCAACCCTTAAAGCGTGGGAAATGTGGAGGGCACATCCCCATGAAACATTGATTGTAATTCTACTAATGATATGATTGCTCCATGAATAATAAAAGAAATTAAACATAACATCAATATAGCATATGCAAGATATTGAAATGGAAAGATTGTGTCATTTGTTGTAATGCTACTAATTATATGATTGTTCAACAAAAAAAACCACTTTGATCGCACCAAAGCCCATAATAATATATGTTATCCACCATAAGAAACTATCAACATTCTTCTTATATTTTAATTTCCTTTCTTATCCATGCATTATAGAAATCTATTAAGCCATGAGAAACACTTCCTTTTGCAATCCGCAGGCTCTAGTTCACATATTATAGTGTATGATCACCCTTTGACTGTCAAAGCTACTCTCCCCCAAAAATGAATCATCAAATCACCTTGATTTGAAAGACATTACTAATATTCAGAACTTAAAGATGTAGTAATTATAAACCTCTAAACCTAGTTGGAATACTGCAAAACTATATACACAATATAAAATAGAGCATTACACCTGCTAAGAAGCTTAAATTGAGTGTGACAAATGTTGAAAATATAATAGTAACAGTCTTCATAATTGTTGTCTAGCTCATGACATGATGTAATTATTATGTATTTATAAAAAGAAGAAGAAAAGGAAAATATTTATTTTGTAAAAGAAATTTATTTAAAGCATAGGTTTCATGCTCAAGTTATTTATCATTAGGTCAAGCATCCATTGAATGCTCCTAGGGCTTCCATGAGTCAAAAGAGTCATTGTCAAAATTGCAAAAAATCCCATTTGGGCATTTGTGCCAAAAGAAGAAAATTATTTTGTAATTAAAAGAGTCTAATAAACTCCCAAGGCCAAGTCGGCCAGCTCTGCATGAGTCGGCCTAAAGAGGCCTATTCGAGCCATTGGAAAATTTATTAATAAGAGGAACTTTGCCACCCATTTGAGGATATACACTTGGGATTCGATCTACAGTTAGAAGAATGCGTAAGAAGCCTAGAAGAGAAGGAGAAGACTGGCAAAGGAGGGAAGAAGCCTCAGAAAAGTTTCAATATCTGAAATTTGTCTTTACAGCTCACACATGCAAGTACCCTAGGGTTTCTATGGTTACTATAGGTTTGAAATTGCAGAAGAAGAAGCTTTATGTACTAGCAAGGACGAAAGGCTAGAAGAGTCTTAATTTGAAGATGATGATGTCTCACTATCCTTGAAGATCTTGTCTTGCATTGAAGGTGTAATTTTTGGATGGATGGCCTAGTGCTTGGTGGAAGTTCTGGGTCTTCGAAGTCTTTTTTGAAGTTATTTCTATAAGAAGAGAAATTTTCTTTTAGGAATTCCCCTTGGAGGGGCATTTCCCTAGCTTGGAGTCTATTTCTGGTCTCCCTCTTTTGTTTGTGATCTTTTTGTTTGGCAATTATCTTGATGATAAGAACACAGTATTCATGAAGAAGAACTAATAAGAAATCACAAGTAATTGTCAAAATTAAGAGAAATCAATTAAGAAGAAGCCCCAATGCTGCCATAACAGATTTCTCAACATGTTATCAGAGCTAAAGTCAAGACATTGGCAGCTGGAAAAATCACTGTATCATCTCCTCTGTGGCCATCTTGAAGGCCGCGGAGATCAAGGACAGGACTAAAGGTTATTTCTTGAGCATCCTTTTGATAGAAGAAAACCCGAATTGCAGTGAAAAAAACACAGTAACTTATCACAGAAGTCTGAAAGTCATAGGCACAGTAACATTGCAAAGGATCTGAGAGCTAAATTAATTAGCAAACAAGGTCACAATACCATTCAAGAGAACCAGAGTTCCAAAAGTATTAAAAGAAGTCTGAATAGTCCTTTTATTATTGCAAAGAGGGCCATTTTAGGTTGAAGATTTTGGCCATTGCTATAAGAAGCCCTAGACCAATAGGTACATTAAGAATCCTAAGATCTAAAGTATCCAAAAGGAAGACCAAAACTTGCAGTTAGACATAATAGAAGTCCGAAAATTTGTAGCAAGCTATCTCAGAAATCTGAAGGTTGCAAGACGAAGAAACAAAATTGAAATCAAGTGCATATTTATGGGCATCATTATAAGTCATAAACATTGTGCTTAATCTGCGAAACTAGGCTATAAGGTTAAAGAAAGTGAAGTTGCCGAGAAGTACTCTTTAGGCATCATCTATCATCATTTCGAGGGATCTGAGAGGCCTAGACAAGGCAGAAAGTCCAGTGATGAAGCCAAAGTCCTGAACATAAGATTATGGATCTTTAAATCATCTAAGAGATTCGTAAATCATAAGGCTTTGTGCATCTCAAATTCAAGATGTCTCTTGTAAACTAAAAGTAGCAAGGAAGCAAGCTTCTCAAGACCGAGAAGAAGATTGAAGCCTTAAAGAAGACCGAAGGCAGTGAAAGGAGAATTTTGTGTAAACCTATTAATAAGCAACCACAAATCTCTGCCTCAAGGAGAAGAGGAGCAGTCTATCATCTTGAAAAGAGCTTGTTGACTTAGCACCTTGGAAGATTCTACTATAGCCAATCTTAGAGGAAGCATCTAGCGGCCTGGACCAGCTTGAAGCAAGTCAATAGCATTGTTTTGCAAGGAAAACAATAAGCTCGATGGAACATCAAACTTTCAATCATGGAAGACAAAGGTTTGTAATCTTGAGGTATGTATAGCATGTTCATTTGTTAAGGATCTAGCATGAAATTTTTTAAGGTCTAGTTGTTTGTATGATTCTAGGATTTCTAATTTTCTTAAAAATTGTTAATATCTCGGGATTGTAGACCCTAGATAGTACATGAAAACCCTAATCATATGGAAACCCTAACCCTATTCTATTTTGTTCCCTTGTAGGAACCCTAGCTTTTGATCGCTAAGGTTTGTAGGTAGTCTAGGGAGAAATGGCAAACCTTAGTGAGAATGTTTTGAAAGGTAACATCAAGAATCTTAGGGTTTGGATCTAGAAACCCTAGGAATTCTCCCAAGATTCCATTAAATCCCTAGATTGTCAATATCATAATTATACTCTTGTACTTGCATGTTTTGCTTGGTTGTGCGTCTCAATGAATATTGCAGATATATAACAAAGGAAACAAAATGAGAAAAATACATTGATATTAAGGCCATGAATAGGAATGGTAACTTGAGCCTTGGGCGCACTAATAAAAGTAGACTCATATGGAGATGGATCATGAAGAGGATGATTTTGTCATGGTAAGAGGGAGCCCTTCAAGAGAGAACCCTTTCAAAGTTTGTAGAAGCAACTCAAGGTATGTTTAAAGTTCTAAGATTTGTAGCAGGTCTCCATCATGTGAGCAAGTACATAGTTTTCAAGAGGTTGTAAAGATGTATGCCTACCTCATACTTGATGACTTTATGATGACATTGAGCATCATGGAAAGAGGGAGTTGTAAGACATTGAAGTTTACATTGGTGAGTGAAATATGACCTTGTTACCATATGAAGATAAAAGGAATGATGTTTTGGAGGGTCGAAGTTCTTCGATGATATGATGATGCAAAAGAAAGTGCCTATGTAATAAAAGTTGTTAATGATGGACTTAACCCCCTAGCTAAGAAGGAAAGTGCATATCCTCCGTAGTTGAGAGGGAGGATATGATGTGTAAGTACCATGAAGAAAGAATAAGAACGGAGAACAGCTAAAGCACCACTGATGATTATTCTTGTTTGATGAGTCGTGAACAAATATTTGGTTGTTTTGAGAAGTGTTGAGGTTGTGTTTGGTGTTGCTTGAGAAGGTTGTAAAAGGAAGCTTTCATCAAGATTTGTTTGGATATTATGATGAACTAAGCAGCATTAGAATGGTTGTGGACCCCTAATTTTATGCTAGCATATTAATAATAAGAACCAATATATTGGAAGTTTGATACTAGTTGGGGTCGTGAGGCTACAATATGTTCTAATGAATGAACAAGTAGATAGTGTGTTAATCTTTCCCTGAAAAGTTTTGAATATTTGATAAGCATGCTTGGATTGATTTGGTTGAGAAGGAGAGATGAGTACCTTAGGCTACATGCCCATATGATGGTACTTGGGAGGACATCTTGGCCTAGTTGGTATTGAGATCTCAGTTATAGTTTGGCCTTGATGATATCTAGATCTCGGTGTGGGAGGGTATTTGGTCTTATGGAGCTCCGTTTTAGCGTTGACCTTGATGATACCTAGATCCCTGCAAGGGTTGGTGTCTTGGCATGGAAGCTTAGATGCTATCTATATCCTGTTGGATTGATACCAAGGGTGTAGCCTAATGGAACCTATAGTGGCAAGTTGCCTTGATGACACCTTAGTCTCTATTGAGTTAGTAGATCCTTGAAATAGCGTCTTGGAAATGACACTTGGGTCCTTGAATTGGTGTCTTGGTGATGACACATGGATCCTTGAAATAGTGTCTTGACACTTGGATCTGTGATACCTTGGCAATTTTGGCCTTGATGGTATCTAGCATTATATATGTTGTTGTACTCTTCTTATGAGAACTTTTCAGAGTATTGTACTTGTACCGATTGATCAATTATGAATACCTCCCTAGTTAAGAGGGAGTGTTGAAAATGTAACGAGTATCAGTCTTCATAATTGTTGTCTAGCTCATGACATGATGTAATTATTATGTATTTATAAAAAGGAGAAGAAAAGGAAAATATTTTTTTGTAAAAAAAAATTATTTAAAGCATGGGTTTCATGCTCAAGTTATTTATCAATAGGTCAAGCATCCATTGAATGCTCCTAGGGCTTCCATGAGTCAAAAGTGTCATTGTCAAAATTGCAAAAGTCCCATTCAGACATTTGTGTCAAAAGAAGAAAATAATTTTGTAATTAAAAGAGTCTAATGAACTCCCAAGACCAAGTCAGCCAACCCTGCAAGAGTCGATCTAAAGAGGCCTATTCGAGCCGTTGGAAAAGATATTAATAAGAGGAAGTTCGACATCCATGCGAGGACAGACACTTGGGATTCGATCTGCAGTTAGAAGAATATGTAAGAAGCCTAGAAGAGAAGGAAAAGACTAGCGAAGAAGGGAAGAAGCCTCAGAAAAGTTTGAAGATCTGAAATTTGTGTTTACAGCTCACACGTGCAAGTACCCCAGTGTTTCTAGGGTTACTACATGTCTGAAAATGTAGAATAAAAAGCATTATCTTCTAGCAGGGCCGAAAGGCTAGAAGAGTATTATTTTGAAGAAGATGATGGCTCACTATCCTTGATTTTGTCTTGCATTGAAGACGGAAGTTTTGGGTGACTAGGTTGGTGCTTGGTGGAAGTTCTGGGTCTTCGAAGTCTCCTTTGAAGTTGTTCCTATAAGAGAAAAGTTATTTTGGGTTTTCCCTTTGGAGGGGTATTGCCCTGGCTTGGAGCCTATCTCTGGCGTCTCTCTCTTTTGTTTGTGATCGTTTTGTTTGGCAATTATCTTGATGATAAGAACACAATATTCTTGAAGAAGAACTAATAAGAAATCACAAGTATTTGTCAAAGTTAAGAGAAATCAATTAATAAGAAACCCAAACTCTGCCCTAACATATTTTTTCAACAAAAAATGCAAAGAACCAGAGTTATAACAATACAATAGGTGGAATTTACATCCTTACCATTCAAAGACAAGATGTGTTTACTTGTCAATATTTTGCTGTCATGTCTGTATATATTTTGGATCATTACATGGCCATCCCATGATGCAAGAGTATCAGAGTTAAACTAACACAGGATTGGAATCAAACTATTACCAATAAATAGAAAAACATCTTTTTACTCCTTACAAACTGCCCCTACTTAGCAATTCATAATTGCCCAGTTGGAACACTGCAAAAGTGTATATATATATAGATACACTTTTGCAGTGTTCCAACTGGGCAATCATGAATTGCTTACTATATATATATATAGAGAGAGAGAGAGAGAGAAGTGCAACCTCTAGTAAGCAATTTCATGATTGCCCAGTTGGAACACTGCAAAAGTGTTATATATATATATATTATAATATATAGAGAGAGAGAGAGAGAGAAGTGCAGCGGCTAAGAAGCTTAAATTGAATGTGTCAAATGCAAAGAACCATAGAGTAATAATCATAAAATAGGTGGAATTTGCATCTTTACTATTTGAAGACAAGGTGTGTTTACTCATAAATAATTTTGCTGTCATGTCTTTATATATTTCGGATCACTGCATAGCCCTCCCATGATGCAAGAATCATCTGAAGTATCCCAGTTAAACTAACACGGCTTTAAAATCAAACCATTATCAATACATAGAAAAGCATCCTTTCATTCATAACTACCTTTAGTTAGGAACTCACGATTCTCCAGGATTGTCTTAGTTCTTTGTTTCTTCAACGTACATACACTTTAAAGTTTAAACACTAGCAAAGTCAATTATTTCCAGTGGATGGCAAGACAAGTTGATCATAAATGAAAAATGGTTGTCGAGAGAATTAACGCCAAAATTATGCACAAGAGTGTTTATAGACAAACAATAAAAAAAATATGATTTTTCAAGATATCATAGCCAGCAATAAATCTTCTTACCTAACCATGTCCCTTAGAAAACTAAAAATATCTTTCCTCGGAAACATATATTCTAGAAAGCACTAACCTAGGATGACGAAAATGATCCTTGAAACCTTGCATGAGACCGACCCTTTCCCCAATCCTCTAAAACCTTCCTTCTGGAATCGAGTATAGATAACTGAGACTTGACCCATGGTGGATTAGATGTACATTCAATCCACAAAACTTCACCTGTACCCTTGTGCTTGAAATCGGGAAACCTTGGGTTTGTCTGTAAATTCACACCCTTTATGACTATATTTCTATTTTTCCTTGAATGCATTATTATTGAGAAAAAAAATTATCCAACCAAAGGCTTCATATATTTCTAACAGAGATAAGTGACAAAAGAACTGTCCAACCAAAAGCTTCACATATTTCTGACAGAGACAAGTGGTAACAGAGTAATTCACCTTATTTGTCCTGTTGTCCCACCATTCAAGTGGATTGCTGAAATATTCTTGCCACAAACTTTCAAAGAAAGCAGCACCTTTTAGGGCATTTCTGCCTGCAAACAAAAATTTCATACAGTGCCTTAAAATCTTGAGAAATTTTCCAGTTTGTATCAAACAATAAACATGTCTATATGTACTATAATATCTTGTTCACAGCTACTCTCAAGCTGAACCAATGGCATATTGTAGCCTAATGATAGAAAGTCCATGCTGCTAGAGCTAAAAATGGACTAAAACAATGTAACTACCTAAACGTAACCAGGTCCATCTGTATTTTACCACAATTGTTTGCAAAAATATATGGAAGCTAGACACAGTTGAAATAAATTCCTTAAGTCTCATTGTTACATAATGCAAAAATGCATTGTTTAAAATTTTCTTTGCTAGGAAGAAGATTATACTTTGTATACTTTCCACCCTGGTAGGAAGTTTAGAGTATGAAAAGGGGAAAACCCTATGAATTCTAGAAAGAAAGTTTTTTTTGGTTTTGTTCTCAGTCTCACAAGCATAATGATAGTTTTTACTTCACCATTCCACTTCTATGTGCTTTAGAACAAAACGTGCCAACCAATGAATCTACAAGAAAAAATGATATTAACAGACCCATCCGTCCTGTGGAAAATTCCAAAAACAAAATGATATTAAATAACCATCTCTCTCCCGTGAAAAATTCATTACTTTTACCAGAAAATTTTAGAAGAAAGTCAATGAGAATTGCACTGACTTTTACTAGTTAGCATCCAGTCATGAAAGTAATTCTGACTTTAAAGCAATAACAACTGAAATATGCCTGAGAACCATCATTTTGCTGTATGTATCTGCAATTTTTCATGGTGAATTTGTGATCGGATCTCTTTTAAAATTAATGTTGAAGTTTGAAGCAATAATCTCCTCTGCAATTGATTTTCCACTATCATATCCATAAAAACATGTATTAAGGTAGTTAAATTCGTAGCCTTACTGAAATTGACTTCATACGGCTAGAGATAAAGATAATATTTGAAACAAGTATATCGCTGGCTACCATTGTTAAAAGTTGATAGATTGTTCACACATAAGATATCAATCAATACATGTAGAGCTTCTATGTAAATTTCATGTTAAGTGTGAAGATAGGGGAGTCAATTGAGCCTAAAAAAGTTTTTCCTTGATGAGGATGGTGAAGTTAAGCCTGCACATAATAGGAGATTGGAAAAGACTACCCATTTCTTCTGGTTCCACATTTTCAGATAAGCTCACAAGCCTAACCACAACCAAGCTTATTGCTTCTATAGATCCCTCCATCCCAACCAACAAAAAGTACACTATATCCGAGAATGGCATGGCTTCTTAGATATCTCTAGACCAAAATGAAGCAACATCTTTGGAAATAAATGTGCATAATGGAGGGTCCTGCCTGAAAAATGTTTCTTTTAGGGATTCACTTCTAAATCCAACACAACTGTCGCCCTCATCCCTCTGCATCAAGAAGACAACCTCGGTGCCTGAGTGGTCTATCTCAAAGCCGTCTAAATCAAGGTGGAAGAAGGTAACTACCATGCTCATTGGCTGATACAGGTTTAACAATAGATCATCAATGTTGAAAGATCTCAAAGCTTGGATATTCGAGAATTGGGGTTCCTTTTAGGATGGTTTCCAGATTCACCATTGTGCCAATGGGATTTTTATTTTTGAATTTATCTCTATGCATGACAAAGCAACTACCATTTGCAGAGGATGTTTTGCAAAAAATCATTTTAGATTCTAATCGTTAAAGTTGGAACTAATTATTGGACTACGAACACATTGCCTTCCACTATAAGGTTTGTTTTAAGCATGGCCATCTAGCTGCCTCCTGTTTGAAGGCTAAAGCTTGCTCCATGACCACTTCCCAAGCAAAGAAGCACAAAAATTGAAAGCCCACTTGGTTGAAGGAACCTCAGATCAATCAACGTTGGGTGGAACCAATCTCAAGTCAAGTTTATCCCAAGCCTCTTAACTCAGTAAATGCTCCATCACCCAAAGAAATTAATGTTGTTCCTATCATTGTAGATGAAAATGCAGCAGATAACATTGAGGAGGATACAACTTCCCTGCCACCACTCTCCTCATTGATGATCAATTGGGAAGGAAGTTGGCGCAGATGGAAAAGAGAAGGAAATCAGGCTCTTTTGATAAGTTTATTGTTGAAAGGAAATCAAAATTGTGGAGAAACCACCAACTTCAGAAATGAAATGAAATTATATTAATAAGAGAATAGGTTGACGGTGCATCCAACATTTTCTCAAGGCGTGAGAGGATTGGCATAGTAATGGAGGAACAAGGGGTGTGGGAGTTTATGCATAATATCCCAGCCGCCCCCAATGACCCTTAACAGTTGGCTCAGCATAATAGAAGAGATGCCAAAGCAAGGAGAATCATCTTGGAAGGAGTCAAAGACAACATCATCCTTCACTTGACCAGAAAGAAGTGAACTACGTGGACCACCAGTATTGGCCTCTATCAAGGTTCGAGTGAGACCAGAAAGCTAGTGTTGAAGGATAAACTGAGGACCATTAGAATGTCCAAGTCAGATACCGTTGTGTCTTACCTCACCAAGTTTACCCAAGTTAGGGACGAGTTGGCTGGTGTGGGTGAGACAGTTCCAGATAGAGCCCTGGTGAGTTTTTCCCTAATGGGTTTCACCAAGGCTTGGGGAACTTTTACAAATGGAATATGTGCCAAAGAGAAGCTTCCGTATTGGGAGCAATTATGGGGTGAATGTGTCCAAGAAGAACTTCGCAAGCATGTTCAGTCATGGTCTCGCACCAAGACTGAAGATGAAGAGAACTTTTCCCTAGCCAGCAAAGACGGTAGGTCGACGAGCAAGAAGAACAATGGTTGCGGTGAACCGAGCTCCAAGGGAGAAAAGAAAAAGAAAGATCTCAGTAAGATAAAGTCTTTTTATGCCACCAATTTAGACAATATGCTACTAAGTGCCCTAGCCGAAAGAAAGGGTCCAAGAAGGACCGAGTAGTAGCCTCTGCAGAGATAGATGAGTTCTCTTCTCATTTTTTGAATGAGTTCTCACTTATTGCTTGCATGGAAAGCTCAGTGGCTACCAACTTATGGTATGTAGACAGCAATGCCTCCTGTCATATGACAGCGAACAAGACCTACTTCAACAAACTGACAGAGAAGGACATGCAATTCCATATTGAGATGGGAGATGATAGGAAGTATTGATCCGAGGGCACTGTTACAGTCAGATTTGAGAAGGACTCCGGAAACCCTCTATCTCTAAGAGATGTCCTTTACATTCCAGGGCTCAAGAAGAACCTCATTTCAGTTTCAGCACTAGAGGATAAGAGGTACGAGGTGACTGTTACCACACAAACTAGCAGGGGTCCTACAGGGGAACCTAAGGGACAACTACTAGGCCACGGTAACAATATGGGACAAAGACATTCAGTCACCATAGCCTATGTCCCATTCTCTTCTCGGATTTTCACCCACGGGAGGAGTCTCAATATCCCTCACTTGTGACAGATATTCCTAGGATAAGTTTGAAGTGAGGCAAGATGGCTCATTCAATGGAAAGGCTCAACAAAGATGCAAGCTTTGGGAGAAGCTAGAAAGGCTTTCCACGAAAAACCCCTTGTAATAGATAGCTACACGAGACCTAGGATTGATGTATATGCCAAAGTATGGGTTCACCCAAGGTCAGGGTAGTTAAGAGAAAAGACTTTGTATGATGTACTTTAACAAGTAGTTAAGCATAAACCCTCAAGAAATCCCCAAGTCAAGGCAGTGTTAAGAGTTCCCACTTGGTATGAAGGCTAGGGCATCAAATATCTTGAAATCCAACTGTGAGAATGACCCACAAAATCAGAGGAGACCTAGAAGAAGCACCAACGCAGGAGATTGTTGGATTAGTTTTGAGAGATCTTACTCCTAAGTGATTTTGCACCAAGCCCTAGAGGGGCTCCCTTTTCTTGAAGGGACGAAGAATGAGGGAAAAGAAGGTGAAAATAATGATGTTTCATTAAGTTGATATGATCACCAAGGATTTCTAGACCAATGCATGTCTATTGGAGAAAATGGAGTCAAAATTTACTTCAATTTAGGAATTTCTCTCAAACAAGGAGTCCTAATGCAGTTTTCGCTAACTCGAATGAAACAGCAACGAAACTACACTAGAAATTCATACTTCATTCACAATGTATAATGGATTTTGAGCATGCAAAATGCAACATAACCCTTTAGGAGCGTTCATTCATCTTTATCAATGAGTAATGCATGTGATAATTCCAATAACCATAAATGATCTCATGAATTCACATCGAATTAGGGCACATTCAAGATCTTGAAATATCATTACATACACCAGGCATATAGCAATGTAAGATATAGCATCAAAATTTACTTACTAGACAAAGAGAATATATCCATTCATCTCCATTGTAAAAAGAAGCTCCAAGGATAGATAATGGAAATTTCCATACATCAAAGTGCATTCCAAACATCCAAAATTCATCCAAAATTGCAAGTCCAAGTTCCTTCTCAAGAGAAATTGAAATCCAAGTGATGATGCGGAATAACAAATGAGATCTCTTCAATTTATATGAGCCTTAAACAAATTTGATTTGTCTAATTAGCCTAATAAGCCCCTAAAAATGACTTTAATGTGAAAAATAACAACCCTATTAGTGACAAGTCCACCAAATAGCTCAAAAGTACAAAATAAGCCTTCCTAATGATGCCGAAATGATAGAATAATAGTGTAAAGGGCCATTGGAAGGCCGAAATAAATCTTCCATGTGCCAAGATGAAGAGCAGGGCTCTCAAAGAGATGACCAAGGCGGTGGCCCCTTGGTTTCCAAGAAAACCATTTGTGGTGCTCCCAAGTGGCTGAGGGGCACAATGAATGGTCTCATGGGTCTCCAACTGGATCAAACATGTTGATGCTCCATCAATAAAGGCTAGAAAGATGATACAAACCCTCCCATGTCTCTCCAGATAAAACAACACCCCATCTAGAATGATGATACAAGCCCTCCCATGTCTCTCCGGATAAGACAACACCCCATTTGGGCAGTAGATCAACTACCAAGTGTCTGGTGCAACTATGTGGTCGGTTGGGCAACGTGGTCCAAGTCAACGTTTTAAAAACCGGAACCAATGACCGAACCGGTCCACCTAATGAACCGGGTTTCGAACCAGAACCATTCGAACTGAGACTGGTCACGTCTAAACGAACTGATTTTAGAAAAATACATTAAATAATTAATTTTTAATGAAACAAAACTATTTTTAAGATTTAAAACCATGATTCCAAGCCAATAGAGACAAAATATGCAAATTTTGCTCATTTATATACCATATAAAGGTGAATATATCAAAATGGCACCGTGTGCAATACATATCATCGACAAAATAGTAAAATACATAAGCAATGAGGCTCTAAATGGCCTATAAAGTCCAAAAACAACATTGCAAGCTATGAGGTCATTGGCCTACTACAAGTCTACAATGTACACATGATCAATCATCAAGTTCATCACCACTACTAGACACAGGATCATCATTAGGAGCTACATAGACATCATCTAGTTCAGAGTCTGAGGATGCCTCAGCCTGATCTGCAATCTCAGTAGCAATGCCACCAATAACAAAAGCAGTGGACCTAATGGAAGCACGAGTTTGTCGACCTGCACGACTAGTGCCTTCCATTGGTTCTTTGTCTTTCCTTGATGCCACTATTGATCCTGGTTCCGATGCCGCCACCAAATCTGCTTCATCCCCCGCTAATGCCATGTCAATATCAAAATCAGCATCAAACACAGGATCTTCAGTCTCCTCCACCCATTCTGATGTTGGATCAATATCGTCGAACACAATGGGATCTAAATCAAGTGTTTTGTTCAGCATTTGGTTCCTCCTTAGTCGAAGGTTGTATTGCATGAAGACAAGATCATTTAACCATTTTTGTTCCAAATGGTTTCTCTTCTTTGTGTGTATGCACTCAAAAACAAACCAATTGCGCTCACAACCTGAAGCACTGCAAGTTTCACTGAGGACTCTAATTGCAAACTTTTGCAATTGAGGACATTCATTGCCAAATACTCCCACCAATGTGCTGCAAAGAAAAAGACATTAATTAGTAACTTAGTTCATTTCATTACTTATTTACAGATTACAAGTATTTATAGATAATTTGAATTGTAAATTTGTAAACAATTTTAACTTGAAAATAAAAACAAATTGGAAAGTGGAATTGCTTACCTAGTTGATCCACATCTCTTGCCATCTTTGCCAATGTTTTGCCAAAGGTACCTGTTGTCGCACGGATCGGCACAACAACGCTTAGACTGGGGGCTGTCACTCTGATCCCCGATCCCTCCGTTTAAGCCTGTCTCCCGCGGCTAAGAGGGGTAGACCCTAAGAGATGATGAAGACCAACTGTCGACCAGTTGGTTGGGAGACACGAGACACGATTAAGATAAGCACTAAAATGATTTGATTAATTAGCAGACCAGTGCCTTGAGAGATCATTATTAAGCTGATTACTTGCTAGATGATTATAGAAACATGAAACATGAACAACAATCATTTGTCATCGGCTAGATCACAGTGCTCTTCGAATGACCCAAATGATATCCAGCAACTGAAGATTTTAAAAAAAATGAATGCTTTCAAACCACCACGAGTTATAAACCATTAACTAGATATCATATTCGTATCTCGACTTGAAACTTCAGATCTCAGCGTGAAAGATATAACATGAAAACAACTGAATCTAGCAACAAAAATAATTTTTTATTTTTTATATTTTTCATGATGAAGACAAATGCTTTAAATGAAAGGAGAAAATTTGTTTTAACTTTTCAAAATAGAAACTAAGCTAAGGGCTCCAGAAACTCCCTCTTGAGTAAATCTTTTTGGTGTCTTATGAGCTTGCTGGCTTGAACATCTTGTGGGACCCTTGATATCCTTGGAATGGACTATTCCCACCGAAGAAATCCTCGCACTCCAATAGAGCTGGCAACCTATCCCTTGAAAACACAGAAAACACTTGCAAATGAATTGTTAGTGCAAAAAGAGACTTGGCATATAGAGACCAAGTTGAGCTTGTCATTCAACCGAGAATGGACAAGCTACAACAAGTGTACAAAATATACCAAGCCCAGGGGAGATTTGAGATAGCTGCAAATCTCTCCTCCCTAGACAATAGTGCCTTCAGGGAAAATAGAAAAACAACTAGATAGCAAATGAAAATCAAATGAATATCAAACGACACAGGTATACCTCATGTACCAAAGCATGCACCACAAGAGAAGCTAGTAACCCCAAAGACTTTTATTTATTTATGTGAAAGATGAGTACAAAATCCGGCAGAGTCTCCGCCAGCCCAATAGCTCGTTCTCTTCTGATATAATAAGAGCCCAAGGCTCATATAAATAAGGAAATGGGAGGAGATTCCAAAGCAAAAAGACCATGACAAGTGGCAATCGGGTGACAATCCCGATGTAAAACGAATTTCCAAGTGGCTGCTATGACTGTCCATGTGTGAAGCTAACTGCTGATTGAACCATGTGGATTGCTGAGTTGAATGTTGTGTATGACCTGCGTTAATCTTGCTATTCTAACTGCCCGAAATATATGCGTATGGCTGGCTTCAAATCTGCGTACGGACTGCCTGTTGCATCCACGTTAACTGCTGTTTAACTCTAAAATCTGAACTGTAGATTGTGCCTTGATTTGCTGCGTTAACGCTGTGTTAGATGCTGATCTAACTGCCAATGTAACATGCTGTAATACTCCACGTAACCACTGCTGACCTGCGTGGACTGAAGTAGACTGTTTGTTGACTGGGCCCACGTATTTGTTGAAATAATCTTCAACGTATATACCTGTTGCCAACAAAACTACTGCCTCTGCGTTGACTGCTGAGTGTATCTTGCTGACCGTAAACTATGCGTACGGCTGAGCTGCATACGGACCTTGGCATGTGCTTTTTTTTTTTTGTTGGTGGGCTGAGGTGAGGTGGGTCCCCTACCCACTCACTAATTTTAACTTTAATTTCTTCAAATCAAAAAATTAAATCAAAGTTGTAACTTAAAAAATTCATTTGCCTCATGAACTTCAACGCTGGCCCATTTGACTTTGACTTTTTTTTTACTTTGAGTTGACTTGAGTTGAAACTTTATGTGGTGGGCCCCACATTGCTTGCCACATCACCCTTGATCCTCTGCTTGACTTCCATGTCAAAATTTGACTTATTTTGACTTGGGAAATTTTTTTTCCAATTATTCATTTTTTTTGAATTTTTTCTTCATTTTTGCCATCGTCACTTGAAAAATCACCTTTTGAGGGACTCTGAGTCATTTTTTGACCCCCAAAGTAGGCTCTAGGCGAATGCTAGGCCTCTGAGGATGAATTTCGACTGGTCATACGCCCCAGACATTTCCTAAGGCCACTTATTTATGCCTTTACATAAAAAATAATTAAAAAATCCCGTTTTGCGAGAAATTTTTAACTATTAAAAAATCCTACTTAGACCTAGCCAAATTCCACGAAACTTTTTGTGTGATCTAGTATGGTAATATACATCGACCCTAGACACTAGGATGTGTCAGGGGCTCAATCTTCAAACCGTCACCTCGGCTTTAGGGTAAAAATGAATGAAAAAATCTAAAGAATTATCCGCCTCTGAAAAAGAAGGGATAATTAACTGGATAAAAAAAACACTCCAAGGTGTACTCGTTTGCTGATCGAGTCCCACATCTTAGGCCTGTTACAAATTCAAGAAACTCATCATACTAGCATCACTTATTACAATTCCCCGCAGGGTGTGGAATATGGGTACAAAGAAGAAAGATGATAAGAAGATAGAAGGAGAGTTAAAAAACTCTGTTGACTGATGACATCTGATGGTACAAGTGTCCTCTGGATCATCCTTGGGCATGGAGTCTTCACATAATCATCAGGTGCTACTCCAGTAGTCAATATTTGGCTCCATATGGGGATGCATACTAGATATGAAGTGATAGTGTGCAAGAACCTGGAATCTGCATCCACCGACAAAAGACATATATCAGCAGTATCCATTCAAAATATCGTCAAATGAAATAGAATACAGAAACGAAGAAATGGAAATTTACTCTAAGAGCATAAATGACAATTTATTCATGAAATGAAACTACTTAAACAAAAATGACACGAGATAAGGTTAGAAATATGATACAAAAAAATGCCCCATGGCATCAGATGTCTTCGGTGAAATCCATCTTGAGAACCTGCCTACTCACAGGCAGGTCCATAGGTTCTTTATTTGATGTGCCTTGCCCAATTCTGACTATCTTGGGATTATGAATCGCCCCAATTTCAACATGTTTGCGGCCATCAGATATACCAAACCTCTTCCTTTTCCTTTTCCGACTATTGATGCGCTGAGGCTTGATCCTGCTCAAAACTGGTGGTTCATTTTTTATATTTTTATTCTTTTTTTGTTTTTTTCTTTTCTTCTTGGTTAGTTGCGACGGTGATGATGATGCATTTATCGCCAATCCTACTGCTTTGTCTTGAAAATGCTTTGATGGAAAATTTGAAGTACTCAATCTTTTTGAGCTATGCCTAATCCCTTCCTTTTGAATCTGTTCTGTTAAGGGGGGAAAGAAATTTGTCAACACTGCATCACTCCCTGTCTGGCATGATCTATAGATAATCTCGTTATTGGGTGCCCTTGGATCTTCAACATGATATCTTTTCTCTAACTCTCGATCAAGTCTAACAAAGGTATTATCAGGCATCAGGATGGTGGCATATGATAAGTCCATTTGAAGGCTGCCACCCAGATCTGATGCCCATTTTCTTGATAGGAGCATTCCCCATGATGCACTCCCTGTCTGGCATGATCTATAGGTAATCTCGTTATTGGGTGCCCTTGGATCTTCAACATGATATCTTTTCTCTAACTCTCGATCAAGTCTAACAAAGGTATTATCAGGCATCGGGATGGTGGCATATGATAAGTCCATTTGAAGGCTGCCACCCAGATCTGATGCCCATTTTCTTGATAGGAGCATTCCCCATGCATCTGGAACATCTATCACAACAATATCCATAGTCATTATTCTATCTATGTATGCAGCTAGGAAAACCTGTAAATCTTTAATTATCCCACACACTTCAATTCTTTTAGAATCCATTGAACATATGTTGTGATAAGGCCTAGAAACCCTTAAATTCAGTTGCTCCATGACTTTCTTGGTCATGACATTTGATGAAGCCCCTGAATCAAGCATGCAGTTGTGTAAAAGACGATCATTTACTATCAAAGAAACATAAAATGGTTGATGATCTTCATTTCCCACATAACAGTTCATACTTTTCAATACAATTTCCTCATCTTCCGGTTCGTCACTATGCTTTTCTTCCCTTTGAGTAACTTCAATGGCACTTAGTAACTTGGCCCTTTGAGATGGTATCTTTAAAAGTTTTGTCACTGGAATAGAAACCTTTGCATTATTCACCCAATTGCCCAAATCAAAATTCAATTATGAAGTAGGAGGAGAAAAATTTATGTGATTATTCCAGTCTTGGATATCCCTTCTCTGATAAATCATCCCTTTGTGTTTTGCCATAGCAAGAATCTGTCCAGATGTAGGGTTTTCCCCAAAAATCTTAGTGACCTCGTCAAAATTTGCAATCGTATTGTAAACCCCAAATTTATTAGGCCTATGGTCAATCCCTTGATTTCTCTCGAAGGTGTGTATTTGATCTTCCATGGAGAACATATTGATTTGACCACTTGTCCCTCCTTGCATGCCACTTTCCATGATTCTCTTCATATATGGGCATGTGGCTTCTTCATGGAACTCATTACATGGCCTACAAAAAG